>CAUYQV010040275.1:0-72694 GCA_963574575.1 Galagoides demidoff
AATGATTAACCAAATGATATGAAAGTTATGTTAACCAGCTTGATGAAGATGTTTCAAATTGTATATGAAACAGCACAATGTACCCCATGTTGGCATCAATGTACACAGAAACCAATTAATAAAAAAAAAAAAAAAGAAAAAGGATCCAATGTACTCAGCCCTACTATGAAACCAATTTATAGCTTTCTTATGAAAACTATAACCCAATTATAGCACAAGGATAGGGAAAAGGGGAGCAGGAAGGAAGGGAAAGGATGGGGGAGGGAGAGTAATTGGTGGGACCACACCTAAGGTGCATCTTACAAAGGTACATGTAAAATTTACTAGGTGTAGAATATAAATGTCTTAACACAATAACTAAGAAAATGCCATGAAGGCTATGGTAACTAGTTTGATGAAAACATTTCAAATTGTATATAAAACCAGCACATTGTACCCCATGATTGCATTAATGTACACAGCTATGATTTAATAAAATAAATAAATAAAATGTGTAAGAGGGACTTTACCTAACAAATGCAATCAGTGAAACCTGGTTTCTTATACCCTCAATGAATCCCCAACAATAAATTAAAAAAATAAAAATAAAAATAAATAAAATGGTAAGTAAAGACAAGCTTGGCTATGAAGGAGAGAAACAGAAGCAGAAAATAGAAGAGACTGTCAGATCAGCTGAGAACAACGCTCTGTTACTATTGTTTTTATAATGAGAGAGATTTGGGTATTTTAACTATCAAAGATCAAGTTGGAAAAACTGATCAAATAGTGCAATTTCCATAAAAAAAGAAAAATGATGCAGAATATAGATAAATATCTTTGGATAAGAGTAAAGAGAATTCCTATTATGCAGAAGAATAGAGGAAGTGGACGGGTGCTGATGTAGGTGGTTTACAGGTTTAGAAGTGGGGGTGTCAGGGAGTTTCTGTCCAATGGTTTCAATTTTCCTAAAGAGATAGTCTGAGAGAGGAGACAGAGGTCAGGGGAAGGGGAGAAGGGGAGAATAACCGGCCAAAGTAATGAGGACCCTCTTGAGATTAGTGATTATGAATTTATAGAGATGCCATCTACCCAGCTATGTGATGTTCTCTAGTAGAGTTTTTCTTGTGCTAGCAGGTGCAGTGAGAACAGATTGTTGAGCTCTTCTTCTGTTGATATCACCAGAAGATGTGATGGCTGAAAAAATGAACTTGGTGGTTTAGGATTTGGCAAGAACATTGCTGCAGTGATGAACCATAGAATGTAATGATGTGCCAGGAAAGAGGCTCCTGGTTTGTGAAGAGGTAGCAAGATCCATAAAGGCTATTGCCATTGATGTCTCAGAATGGCCACAGTGGGGCAGTTTAACAAGCAAGGATAAGAGGTTGCCATGATGGATGAGGCTCCCTGAATTAGTGATTTGGGAGTTAGAATAGCTCTACCAACAGCAATTTTAAGGCTTATTTGTATAGGAATGTCTTGAACAGAAAGTCCTATTTTTGGTTAACACTTAGAATTTTGCAAAACAAGAGTTTGACCCTTTTGCTTAGGTAATGATAGTGGTAGTAATGTCTAGATCTGGGCTGCTGATTTGGTATGCCCTGAACTAAAAATTAGAGAAAATTTTCTCCTTCTTGGTCCATTTCATGTTTACTCTGGTATCTATCAACTTGTTTCCAATCATCCCCCTCATGCTAAAATTTTTCTAGTCCTCACAATCCCTTGAGTAGAGTTTACTGCTGTCAGTCTCACCCCTCCTACAGTGAACGGTCACTTCCTATAATATGTATAAATTATACCTGAGCCTTGGAAGAGAGCATGCCTTGTTCATCTTCTGTTTGTTACTAACATAGGTAATATCTGTCTGTAAGACAGACTGTACTTCAAAAGTGGAAATTCAAGTGTAATGGTGAACAGCTGGGGTGGGGTCTGTTTGATTGGGGGTAGGCTCACAGTGCCTGAAATCAGACTCTTACCTAGTTGGTCCCTGGGCTGCCTTCACGGATCCTTGCTATTTACAAAGCATGCCTTTAATTGGCCTTACTTAAAGATACCATAGTAGTGTTTTACTGGGCCATGACAAATTGCCACAAACTTACCAGTTTAAAACAATACAAATATCTTACAGCTCTGTAGGTCAAAAGGCTGCTCCAAGTGTTACAGAGCTAAAATAAAAACATTAGCTGGAGTGAGCTCTAGGGGAGGGGGCTGGGGGTGAAAGTGGGGAGAATCCACTTACAGACTCATTCAGGTTCTTTGCAGATTAAGTTTCATGTGGTTGTTCAACAGAGGACCTTCCTCTGCCTCATATCTCCAGCCTCCAGCCAGAGAAACTTCTCTGCTTTTAAGGAGTCAGATGATTAGACTGGGCCCATCCAGATAATCCATGAGAATCTCCCCTTTTAAGTCTGTAAACGTAATTATGTAATTGCGTTTGCAAAGTTTCTATTACCATTTAGCATAGCTTTGTTCCTCTGTCTGTAAAGTGCCCTCCCCTGTGCCATCCAGCTTTTGTCTTTCCTTTATAGCAGTGTGAAGGAGATGCGTCCAGCTCTTGGTTGTAGTTATTGGTCAGCAGGCAGCTGTTCCTCACCATCCAGGGCTTATTAGTCTGCTGGGAGGGAGCACAGAGGCTGGCTCAGTTACTCTGATTCAGACTGGGTCCTAAGCAGGCAGCCTGCGCTGAGGCTGAGGAGTGGGGCTACTCAGTGATCCCACGTCACCCTAGGGGAAGATCGCTGATGGTCTGGCCCTAGGAGGTGTTCTTGCCTTTCCCCCATGGAGAGGGGGTATTTTCCTCTTCTCTTCTCCCAGCGCTAATGGATCTTTGCCTATGCCTGGGGCAACAAGGTGGTTGTCCTTTGTCTTCTGTGGGCTTGTGTTCTATAGAAAGGATAGGAGGGAAGGATCTGGACCATGCTTTACGACTTTGCCTCCCCCAGGCTTGCACCCCAAGGGAGGCTTTCTTGGGACTTTCTTGCTGTTTCCAGTCTTTCCTGCTGAGTAATCATGAGGTTCATGGAGGAAGCCTGCCAGTAGGTGAACATTCACCTTGTGGCCTGGGCTCCAGGGTTCTGTTTTCATGATAGACTAAACTAGGCCTTACAAATTTTAACCAAACTCCTCTTATGAGCTTCTATGGCATCCAGTAGCATCGCCTTCATTACACTTGTCTTTCTGAGATTTCAGGTTCTCAAGTCAGTTTTAGAAATTTGCAAATTTAAAGATTGTTTGCGGAGTTGTTTTTTGAGGGGGGCAGGGGGTGTTGTCTTAAGGGTTAGAATGATTTTCTTTCCTCTTTTTGCATTTTAAGTAGAAAGCAGAAGATGGCTATTTTAGAGAAGTTTTAGGACACTTTTTCATTATATCCCTGCTTTAGAACTGCAGTATGCGTCACTCCTGTCACTAGTTTTCCCAGTATATACACTAGAGGATGTCTGTCACAGGGTAAAAGTATCCTGGATAAGAACCCTGTGCTGCTTGTCCCTCGGGGCAAGTACACCCTCAAGTCCATTCTCTGTAATGGAGCAAGGCTGTCGAGAAAATGCTTGTTCTAACTATTGCTTCTTTTCTCTCCATCTCTCATTTTTCCTGTGTTCTTTTTCCATTTGCTAGTCAATTTATTTTTTGTAGCAGCAGCCACATGTTTCCAAATTTGGACTATTGTTTTGAGAGATTCCACAAATAATAATAAGCAGTCATGCTGAGTCCCAGTACAATTTCCCCGCATTGGGAGCTGAGCTGTGAGCAGGGAGCCCAGGGCCAGAGGTAAGGTTTGATGCTCCCTTGGCAAGGAGCTCAACACCTTGTCTGGTTCTCCTCCTTTCTCTCTGGCTGCTCTTCAGTCTCCATTGCTGATTCATTCCCTTCTCTTAAATTGAAGTGACCCAAGACTGAGTCCTTGGATCTCGTCTCTCTTCCATCTCCCCTATCTCGGTGATCTCATTTAGTCTTGTGACTTTAAATATTATCTAAACACTAACAAGTTGGAAATTATATCTCCAGCCCTGACTATTCCCTTCAACTTTAGACCCAGTTATCCAACTCCCTACTTAATATGCCACTTTGTTTTCTAATAGAGACAACTAGGATTTAGCATGTGCAAAGCCAAGCTCCTGAATGCCTCTGCCCCGACTCTCCTCCGACAGTTTTTCTCAACTCAGACAGTTCTAGTTTTCTGTTCACTCAGCTCAAAAGGGTTGGGAACATCTGTAATTCCCTTTTATTCATGTTTGAGTTGTCAGGAAAGTTTTCAGCTTGACTTTCAAGTTATGTCCAGAATTTTGGGGTCTCTGTTTTCCTCACATTCTCTCCCACCTTGATTCCAGTTACCGTCACCTCTGACATGGATTATTACTATAGTTCCTGAACTGGTCTCCCTGGTTTTGTTTCTCGGATAGTCTTTAATACAGCACCCACCACAATCCTGATAAAGTGGAAATCAGACAGCATCATTTCTCTGCTCAAAATCCTCTAACCACTTACCATCTCAACAAAGGTCTGAATCCTCCCGACATCCTGTCAGGCCCTGTCCATCTGGCCTGCTTACTTCTGGCTGCTCTCGTACTATTTCTTCCTTGCTCATTTCCCTATAGCCTTTGTAAGCTTCCTTTCCCTGGGCTGTTGTACTTGGTGTTCCTTCAGCCTAGAATGTTCTTCCTCCCAGTATCTGGATGACTCTCCTCCTCCCTTTCTTCGAGCCTTCGTCCTAATGTGAAGCCTCCTCTGTTCTATCACAGATGGCCCCTTCACCCCGACCCTTCCTGGCTGCTTACCTGCTTTACCTTCTTTGCTCTGCAGTTTACTGGCATCCGTATCATTCAGGTCAGGCTAGATTATGCCTCGGTGACAAATCACCCAATCTCAATGGATAAAAATAACAAAAATATACTTTTTTCTCAGTCACATGTTTACTGAATATTAGGAGACCTCTTTTCTTTGCAGTCATTCAGGACTCAGGCTCCATCTGGCCAATTGCCTCCCTGAAAATGAAAGGATGGACTAGGAGGGTCTTGCCTCAGTAATTAAACGCATTGGCCTGGAAGTGGCACAGGTCCCTTCTGTGCACACCTAATAATGACAATTCTTACATGATCGTATGATCATAAATACCTTCAAGGAACTAAATATATATACTCCCTTTAAGTGCCCAGAATAAGAGGGAAACAGACATCAAGAGACTGCAGTGATACCTGCCCCCTAATCTCAGATGCTACTTGTCTTACTTATTTTTTTTCTCTCTCTTCTCACAAGAAAGTAAGTTCAATAAAAGCCTGGCTTTTTCTTTGTGATGCTCCAACTCGTAGAAGACAGCTTGGCATACTCTAAATGCTCAATAAAAATTTGTTGAATGAATGAGTGATTTTCTATGATAATTTGAAGAAAAGAAAACTTACCTACCTACAGATTTTTGTCTCTAGATACAAAAGATTCCACAAGTATTGTATAATTCTAATTTGAAGATGTCTTTAGAACGGGAAATACAAAAATATACAGGTAATGTAAAATATAAGCAGAGAACAGTCTAATTTAAAATCTTATGACGAAGAGAAACACATAGGTCAAACACCTAATGTGATTGTGAACACAGATGATAAAAGCGGAGGTCTTCCAGTATCCTTTATAGGGAGGAAAGAAAGTCATACAGTGAACACGTTCCAAAGGGAAACTGGGTCAGCACAGTCAGTTGTGACAGCAAAACTTATCTTAATTTTTGTTAAAGTCCACCCATCTTCAAGGAGGGAGAGCGTCTAGGGCTAGCCCTGTGCCCTGCCCTGCTCTGATGATGCTCTTGTAACACCCATCTGACATGCGTTGAGTATCATACTTGGACCACTGTCAGGGACGCCAGAGTGCTGCTTTCTCAGGCCAGATCTGTGTTTTACTGGGCAGACAGCAAGCCCCTCATGCTAGAAATATGCAGCTGGTATTTCCAACATCAAAACCACCACTTCTGCCTAATGACTACATGTTGATTGCCCTTTGTGTGGTTACGGAGTGCCTAGGCGGGTTGTAGGAGAGGAGACATGTCTTAGTTTTCCTGTCCACTCCCTTGCAAACTAAGTGTTATGATTCTGTAAAAAATAAAAGTTAAAAAATGAAAGGAATGACAAACACATTTACCCTTGCCCTGGGCTTGGTGGAAGCATGCCATTTCTGATAATAATGAGAGTTGAAAGGCCTTTTCCACATGTACGCCTTTGGTATTGTGGATTTATGTGGCCATTTAACTGGAGCTGGGCTTGGGGCCCAGAACCATGGAGGAAGTGGGTTTGCAACTCTACGTGGACTAACACAGCTGGACTAATCCCTTGCCACTCAAACAGATGAGATTTTTGTGAATGTTTACCAAGATCATCCATCTGCCGTGTACATGTCTGAAACTTTCGGATCTCGTTTGGTCTCATACCATATGTTTTCAAAGACAGTGGCTAGAATTTATACTGTAAAGGACCTGTACTTCCTCAACATAGTTTATTGCTTTATTTATTTAAACCAATAGTAAATTGCAGAGGAAGGGAGTCAGGAAAGAGAAGATGCTGCCAGGGAATAGCCCTTTAAAAAATAAATGTAATAAAGGGAATTTAGGGAGAACGTGTAAACGAAAATAATCCGTAAGTGATTAGAAGCGATTCTGTGACTAGCCGGTGAAATTCTATCCAGAGTGCAATTCCAAGATTTCATGATTCCTGGTCCTCTTCATCCTTTTTATAATTTTGCCAGAAAAAAACTCAGAGTTGTTGCTTTTTTGGTCTGAAGTTTGGGCAGACAGCAAGCCCCTCATGCTAGAAATATGTTTCTTGTTTGTAATGATGATTCCAAGTTTTGGTTTATTATGCTTCACTAGAAAACAGCAGTAAGTCTTTCAGGTGACTACTGAATTATTTCTAAAAGACAAATATTTAGTGTATCTTTTGAAATGCCAGTGTTTGAGAGGAAAATGTTCTGATGAACACCAGATATGTGGTACCTGGGATCACTGTATCTGGGCTTTTGTTCAACAAACTAGTCTTTGAGAGAGAGAAAGATAATTCATTCTGGGAGTAATCTATAGTCTGGCCCCAGTGTTTCTGTCTAGCATCACTATGAGAGGGAGAGAGAACAGACATAATTACTCTTAAGTCCCTCCCTATCCTGAGGCTCCAAGTATCTGTGAACATGACCCTTCCATTTTAAATTTCTCTATTTGTTTTTTTGTAATTATGTACCAAGTTTGCAGTTTAAAATAGACTTCTGTTTCTACCATTTGTCACCTACAATGCTCCTCTAAATCCTGCCTTTTATTTGAATCTTATTTTCAAAGCTAAACTAAAATCCCACCTTCCCAATGAAACTTTCCTGCAGAATAATCTCCACTCCCTCTAAATTCAGTAAATGTCAAACATTGCTTTGTATAGCAATAGGCTCTCCAACTGTCTGATAATCTCCTCCAGGGCAAAAATAGTATCACTGTTCTTAAAAGTGTCTCCTTCTGTGCCTTGGAAAAATCTTTTTCTTCCTTTGAAAATGTAACCTTTTACTCATAGCCCTTATTGTGCATCAAAGTTAAATTTTAGAGATCATTTTCCCCACCTACTGACAGGTGAGGGTAGGAAGTGTCTTAATCATCTTTATGCCTGTGGTATTTAGCCTGTGCCCATACTATTTTGTGATAGCCTATTCTCCCCCCAATTATGAATATAGCCTATTTTAACCTTTATTCTGTGAGTATTAGAGAGGCATGTACTGTTTTTTTCTACCCTAGAAGGGGTGAGAGGTAACATAACAATGTAGTATGTACAAAAATTAACCTGGGAATAGTGGAAAGGATCAATTGGAAAGGTGATGAGTTTGGCAAGTATAAAAATAGGTCAGATTGGCTTGTGTTTTCAGGCCAAGCCTTATATTCAGGCATAGAAGACACTTGGTCCAGAGTTCGGGGGCCAGAGTTGCATTTCCCCCAAAAGGGTATGAAGCCATTCTATATGGCATTTGGGAGAAGTATATTTGGGGAGTGAAAAGAATCAAAGATGACATAAAGAGGGTGAAGGATGACATTTTAGAAGTTGGAAATGGAAAAGTGAAGGAGGAAAAAAATTAGAGTAAATAAGCAGCTGAGGGAAGGTAGGTGGAATTTTATAGAAATAAAAGGAAAAATAGTATAGCAAATGTATCTAGACTGCATCAAAGAGAAACTAGAAACTCACAGCTGAAATGTCTTGTGTAGAGCCTTGCTCCCTACAAATAATTTTCTTAATTTATGAAACACTTATTGGCTTCCTTTAATTTTAAAAAGTCTAATACATGTACATATTAATATATCAAATAGCAAGCATATTCTATAGGATTTTTACACCAAATTATAATTAGAGTATTTAATTTTTTTCTAGCACAAAAGATGCAGTATATAGTACATGTCCATATATAAACATCTTGTTTCTTATTATTTACTTTTTAATTGATGAAATTTATATATATATGTTTATGCTATATGACATAAGGTTTTAAAAATTTATACATTTGTAGAATGGCTAAATCAAGTTATTAACCAAGCTCATTGCTTCACATACCATTTCTTTTGTAGTGAGAATACTTAAAATCCACTCTAATTTTCAAGTATGCAGTACATTGCTATTAATTATAGTCACCATGTTGTGTAAGAGATCTCTTGAGCTTTAAAAATAAATTTTCTAGATGAATTAAATCAAAAGAAAGGCAGTTTTGAACAAAACCTAAGGGATTATTTGTAGACAAGAGATAACATGCCTTTCCCCCTCCAAGGCATGAATGCCGATAGGATGAGCTGGGATTTTATTCAATCATATGCAGTGGGGTGGACTAGACATTATAAGCAGTGGTCTTATTGGAGGGGGCTAAGAAAGAAGGTGAAATTGCAATGCTGGAAGCATTGATTCATCAATTCATTGTAAGTTATTTGAATGATAGGAACCATAATCTATATGTGGTTTGTACCTAAGGATATATTAACATGTACATGTATTATTTAGATTTTTTTAAATTAAAGGAAGCAAATTAAAATTACTGACCTCTCAAATGACCTGCACTTTAGTTTGCAGTAAGGAGACGTGAAAGGAAATCCCTTTGTTCTCAGAAGAGAACCACTGCTTCACTCAGGATGACAGTGAAGCGACATCATGGGCATCTTTGCTTTTGTTCTTCTCTGTTTTGTGCCAATTTAATGGCAAGTATGAGACCTGACTCTGCAAGTGTCACCTGGGTGTCTAGGACTGTGGCAGGTCAGGGAATGTAGAGAAGTAAACGATTTCTTTAGAGAAATGGTGATCATTGAGGTTTGGTATCATCTGTCAGTGGTTCAAGAAGCTCGGAGGACTGGATCTGAGTGAGTATTTGAAAATAGAGGTGCAGATATCAGAGTCAGCTAAGCCACTTACTAGGTAAGTAGCCAAATTACAACTGGAGCTTTGCTTGTTAATGAGTTCTCTGGAGGATCCAAAGATGGAACATTAGTGAATTGTCAAGAGGTGAGGGCCAGAGGAGGAAGAGAAGTAAAAAGAGGGGTGGAAAGTTCATAGAAAACTGAGAACTGGGATGCCATTGTGCATCGTATGTTTTTTGGAGAGAACTTGGGTACCTCTTCACATCCTCAGTGGAATTTGGTACACTGTAATTAGTGTCATTTTCCCCAACAATGCTGCCTTAGCTCCCTGAAACTGAACACCATGTTTGCCTAAATGATTAGTATGAGATGCCCCTACTGGGATGGACAGTACAGAGAAAAAACACATGCAATTTTTTTAAAGCCCCCTTGAAATAATTCCCCACTCAGAGGAAAGATTTCCTTGTGAGAATGATATGAAAGGGCATCATATGATCTTATAGTAATTCTGAATTAGAGAGTGGATGAAAGAGTGTGTTGACTCACAAGAGATTTTGGTAGTTCATGCTTTACATAATGTCTTGTAGGGTGAAAGATCACAGATACCATATACCAACACCTCAATGCTCATCTTTATTTTTCCTCAGTCTGACATTTCCTTCCTCCTGTTCTCTGGACAAGTCCCTCTTGACATTTGAGACCCAAATCAGATGTCACTTTTTCTATGACACCATTTGTGAGCCACCCATTTCTAATTACTCTGTGTTCCTCTGAATTACCTCAGCATGTGGCTCACTCCCCTGTGTAAATTTATTGAGGGTATTGAGTAATAACTCCTACAAATCTATACCTCCAATACAATCCAATAGATATACACAGAGAATTCACACAGATAATGGATATTTTTAAAATTCTCTTTTGCAACTCTTGAAATTTGTTTGTTAAAATAAATGTGTATAGGTTGAGCATGTTCAATTTAAAAATCTGAAATCTGAAATACTCTAAAATCTGAAACTTTTTGAACACTTACACTCTAAGGAGATGCCTATTAGAGCATTTCATATTTGGGGTTTTAGGATTCAGGATGCTTAACCAGAAATGCAAATATTTCAAAATATGAAAAAAATCCAAAAGTCAAAACACACCTTGTCCCAAGCATTTTGGATAAGAGATACTTAGCCAGCATTATCTGTATAATTTTTTAAATTAAAAAGTCAATGCAGTAATTATTATTGGGGTGGAGGAGAGGGAGATGAAAGTGGCCCTAGGAGGCACGGTGAAATGAAGAAGTGATTTGAGAAACACAGAAGTACATTGTAAGCGTCATAATTCTCAAGCTGTCCCTGCAATTGCAGGCAATTCAACAACTGCTTTATTTTCATTTAGCTTTTGGCTAAACACAGTTAATTACAACTGATTTTAATAACACATTCTGTTTGCAGGAGGGACCTGTATTGATGAATTTCATTTAAACTGTAAGCTTTTGTAAAATATTTTGTAGTTTTTCATTAAAAAAAGCATAAATTTTTTCTTCTCAAATCAAATCTTTCCTTGAGCATTTGAGTTGCTTGTTGCTAAGAGATTGTGAGGCAACATTTCTACCACATATATATTTTTTAGTAGTCTATGACATGAAAGTTGGCATTATTCATTTCTCATGAATTTGGGTGTGTGTGTTTGTACAGTTTAGTGGCGGGGAGGTGGGGGATGAGTTTGCTCCAAATATAATGACACATCTCCTAATACAGTCTGCAGGGGCCTGGTATGATCCGATCCCTCTGCCTCTGTCTTCTAGAGCTGCCTTGCACACCACTTAACACATGGCACCCATCACGCGAACCTTCTTCAGAAGCTTCCAGTTCACCAACTACTCTTCTTCCCTCAGTGCTTTTGCTCAGGCTATTCCTTATACCCAAGAACACTGTTCCTGGCTTCCCTTCCCACCCCTATGCACACTTACAATTTGGCTGGCTGATTCCTACCCATTCATTAAGTTTGTTTCATCTTCAGGTTATAGCAGTTATGGAGCTGTGGAAGGTCTGGGCACCTCAGCAGTGCGATCTTGCATTTTACTCCAGTGTTCCCTGTGTCTACTTCCTGCTACCCATAAGTTGCCTTGTCCACTATTCTTTCTTTTTATGCTTAACTTCGTAGCTGGTGCTCCATAACAGTTTTTACTATATCAACTCCAACCTTTTTCAGTCCCTTATTCTGTCTCTAGTCCTCTCTTCCTTACTTTAAATTAATTCATCCCACATTATAGGATGGTGCAACCAGTGGGTATTGGTCTATCTGAAGTATTCTCATTTTCAGTGCCTAAGGAACAGTCACCTGTAGATAGTATTTGGAATACTCAAGGACAATCTCATTTCCTCTTTTCCAAGTTTAGAATTTTGAGTGGAGGAAGGAAATTTATTGCAGTTCCAAGGTGTAAATGTAAGATAAAAGAAAAATAACTTTGTCACTCTAAAAAAAAAAAAAAGAAAAAAAAAACAGTGATGAGGCAGGCAGAGTTCTTCCCTACTTCTGCAATTTAAAGTCAGTAAAACTTGTAAATCTAAATGCTTATAAAATATAAAAAAGAATGAAGTCAGGAAAACTTATTTTCAAATGGGTTTATTCAGTTAGATTTTCCTCACATGTTGTAAATGTTATTAAAATTCTATTTTAAGCCCCTACTCTTAATCTTGGGCCATGTCCACTACACAAAATGAGGAAATTTTAATAATGTCATACGAGTAGGTGATACTGCCAAGCTATTTTGGCTTTGTTTTTCTCACCTAGAAAAGTTCAAATACTACATTCACCACATACCATCAGAGTTGTTAGTAATGAAATGTTAATACATACACATCAAATAGGCGCATACTCAGAAATTTCAATATTTTATTAATATCGAAAAATATTTTAGGCATTTAAAATGTTGTAATTCCAAGTATGAAAAAGAAACAATGACAAATATTATCCAAACAGCAATAGATTTCCAGTTAGCTAAATAAGTAGATACCTATTTTTTTCCAAAGTCAGAAGAGCCTGACTGAAATCTTTAGTTCAAAAGATCAAAGTTTATGTGAAATTTCTCTTTAAGTACAAATAATAATGAAGTTATTTTCTTCAGAACTTGGTACTTTTACAATGGAAAACTATTCACATGATTATCATATTCATATCCTAAAAATTGAAATGGCTGGAGATTGAAAAGGTAGCTCAGCAATTTTTCCTGCACCATAGTTTTCTCTATGAATGCCAGTGGTCATTGCACTGTTTTGCCAAAACCTTATTTCTTGCATTTCTGGCATATGGTAAATTAGAATTACCATATTTTAAAATAATTATTATAACAAAGTAAGTAATCTTACCTTCACTAATGACTAAAGACAGAAGTCCCAGGGTTTAAAATAACCAATTTTAATCATATAATATATACTTACTGATAGTCATAAAAAAGTTCATTTCCTGAATGATCACAATTTTGAGTTGTCTTCAAGGAAGAGAAGTAGTCACAATCTTAACCATGAGTATAAATTTGGAAAAGTTTGGCAGTTTCTTCTAAGTTATGCATAAACTTACCATATGACTCAGAAGTTTGTGCCTAGGTATTTATCCCCCAAAGTCAAAACATATGTCCCCACACAGATTCGTACATGAATTTTTATAGCAGCACTATTCGTAATAACCAAAAAAAAAAAAAAAAAAACCCTGAAAACAATCCAAATATTCATCAGCTGAGGAATGGATAAACAAGATGTAGCATATCCATAAAATGAAATGCTATCTAGCAATAAAAAAGGAATGAACCAGTGATTCAACAAGGGTGGATGAATCTCATAAAAATTATGCTGAGTGAAAGAAGCCAGATGCAAAAGACTACATGTTCCATTTATATTAAATTTCCAGAAAAGTAGAAAGGAGCCCAGCGGTTGGTTGCCTGGAACTAGGGGTAGGAGCAAACGGTGACTATAAACAGTTAGAAGATCTTGGCAGGGGTGTGCATACTTTTTTTTCTGTGCCATACATTGGAAGAAGAGTTATTTGGGGCCACACATTAAATACACAAATACTAATGTAAGCTTTTTTTTTTTTTTTGAGATCGAGTTTCACTGTCACCCTCAGTCGAGTGCTGTAGCATCAGAGCTCATAGCAACCTCAAACTCTTGGGCTTCAGCAAGTCTCTTGCCTTACCCTTCTAAGTAGCTGGGACTACAGGCACCCACTATAATGCCCAGCTGTTTTTTTGTTGCACTTGTCATTGTTGTTTAGCAGGCCTGGGCCAGGCTCAACCTGCCAGTTTTGGTGTATGTGGCCAGTGCCCCTAACCACTGAACTATAGGCACTGAGCCACATTAATGAAGGCTGATGAGAAAAAAAAAGTCTGTACATAATTTTTGCAATATTAAACGTCACAGATAAGCAAAACAGTCCTCAAATAATCTGCAGGTGGCCCATAGGCCACAGGTTGAACACCCTGTATGGAAAGGTTCTCAAAATGAGTTGTGGTAGATTTAGTAAATTCTATAAATTCATTAACTTTTGTAAGTTTACTAAAAATCACTGAACTATACAATTACTATGGGATAACTTTATGCTATATAACTTATATCTTACTAAAGCTATTAAAAATTATATGTGACAGTCACATCATTTCTTCCACATACCTATGAGAAAATTTTATTCTTTTTTTCATATTTGAAGTTCAAGTCCCATGAAAAATAAATCTGGAAATTATTAGGATAGTGTTTCTATTAAAAATTTATTTTCTGATTGATTTGGAATTTTCTACATTTTAGTAGGAAGATAGTATCTTACATAGATGAGATGTTGGAGATATTCTTGGATATTAGATTGAGAATAGATTCGGGGTTCTCTGATTCATTTTATAGAGGAAAAAAATGAGCCTTAGATAGGGCAGGGCACCTAATATCTCCTGTTTTTTATAGCACCTCATTAAAAAGAGATGTCCCAGTGTGAGGCTGATGACAAATGGCCTTCCGAGAGCCTCCTTAAGCCTCACTGCCCATTCTGCCTAAGTTCATGACGCTACCTGGCCATGTTCTCGTGATAGTTTAGCCATTTTCCTCTATCCTATGGAAGACTTTCAATGCTGTGAAATCTCAAAATAACCAGCTGCATACCATCAGTGCTGCATATTTGTGAACTAAAAAAGTTACAAATAGTTCATGAAGATTCCAAATGTCTAAGCAATGATGGCAGATGAAACCATTGGTTCCAGCTCCTATCATTTTATTTGTGAGACTTTGAAAAGAAAGAAGAAGAAGAAAAAAAAAAACAAACCAGGAGCCAGAGGTGGTAGCTTGCACCTGCAATCCCAGCTACTTGGGATTCCGAGGTGGAGTTTGAGACCAGCCTGGACAATATAGTCCCCTCCCCCCCCAAAAAAAACCACACAGATTTAATTAAGAAAATTCTTTCTTTCTTTTTTTCTTACTGTTTTGACAATGATTTTTACAAGAAAGCACAATATTTGTATCAAGAGTATTTCCAATTTGCTCCTTAGAATGTTTTGGCAGTGAAAATATTTGATCTGACATTTGCAGCATATCTTATAGTATTGGTAGAAGTTAAGCATTGTCTGCTTAGTCCTATAAGAAGCACCTTGATTAAACTTGACTTCTATTTGGTCAATGGAATTTATTTCGTTCCCGAAAGGAGTTATGGAGAGAAGAAAAAATAAAGAAAAACCACCTTTTAGAAAACTACTTGAACAGAGCAATATTAACAGATATTATTAATAATTACAATGACATATTTTTTGTGGTTTTTGATATCTTATCATTTTGAGAATTGTAAGGACAAGCAATTTTTTTCTTTTTCTTTATTTTTTTATTTTTGGGGATTCATTGAGGGTACAAAAACCAGATTACACTGATTACATTTGTTAGGTAAAGTCCCTCTTAGCAATTTTTTTCTTATGAAACATGGTTTTAGACTTTTCCATTTTCATCTGGATGAAAATCATCCTTAGACATAAGAAAATCAATATTACACTTGTCAAAAGAAGCTTACTCATACCATCTGGGAGTAAATAAGAAAGGTTCCAGAGACCTTGAGTATCAGTGTCTAGTACTTTTCTTTTCAGTGAAGATGAAATCATTGTATGGTTTTGTGTGCATTGACCATCAAGCACTTTTTTTTTTTTTAAGAGACAGAGTCTCATTCTGTCACCCTTGGTAGAGTGCTGTGGCGTCACAGCTCACAGCAACCTCCAGCTCTGGGGCTTAGGTGATTCTCTAAGCCTGACCCTCCTAAGTAGCTGGGACTACAGGCACCTGCCACAAAGCCTGGCTATTTTTTGTTGCAATTTGGCCAGGGCCGGGTTTGAACCCACCATGCTTGGTATATGGGGCTGGTGCCCTACTCACTGAGCTACAGGCACCACCGCATCAAGCACTTATTTAAGTGTATCAGTAGTGTCTATACTCAATACACAAGTTTATAATTTTGTTCTCCTGGTAAATAACATTTTGTAAATAAATATCTAGATAGAAAAATATACATATATAATTTTCCCTTCCTCTTAGAAAAAATTTATGATAATATAATAAATATTTTTAAAAATTCGTACTATCAAGAGAAGTTGATTCTTGGAAGATATAAAAATGCTGATTCTTTGAAGATATAGAGACAAAAACAAAAATTACGGCAACAAAATTGATAAATCTTGAAAACATTTGGAGTGCAAGAAGCCTTACGTAAAAAACTACATATTGTGTGATTCTATTTAATTTGAAGCCTAGAATAGGCAAAACTAGTATAGTAAAAATAAGAACGATAGTTGTTTCTAGAAGGTTGGGGTGGGAATGAACTGGAAGGGAGGAAGTTTCTGGATTGAATGAAGGTTTGAGTTACACAGCTGTACGGCATTTGGAAAAAATCAGCACTGCATAGTTTAGATTTATGTATTTCATTGTATGTAAATTTTACCTCAAAGGAAAAATATGAAGAAATATGAAACTCTAGTTAATTATACACACACAAAAGTGTTTAGGAGCAAAGAGGGCTGATGTGCAACTTACTTTGAAATTCATTAAAAAGTAAGGTGGATTGAATGATGGCTAGAGGGAGGGAGAGACGGAAAAATATATAATAAAACAAGTAAAATAGACATTGATTTGTGCTAGTGGTTCTATGACTGTGGACTACATGATTCAACCCTTCTGTATGTTTGGAATTTTGTATGTAGTATAACGAAATGTTGGGAAAATAACTCATCTTTGCTTCAAAGTCCCTAAATAGATTGGTTGATTTAAGAGACATAACTGATGTTCAGAAGCCACAGTGAATCATTTTACCTCATGTGTCTCCAGAAATTATAATTCTCAAAAATCCTATTTTACAGAATTTGTTCGGAGACCAAAATACATGTAAACTTATCATGACAGGAAGCTTGACAGAGTTGTAGATGAGGTCTTTTTTCTCCAGATAGTCTAATGACATTGGGCCCCTTCATTTTATTTTCAGTGCACTGAATGTACACAGAATAATGGCTCTCAAACCTGAGTGTGCATCAGAATGTCAATCTCTTACTGAAATACAGATTGTTGTCCCTACCCCCGAATTTCTGATTCAATAGATCTTGGATGGAGTCTAAGAATTTGAACTGATAGAAGTTCCCGGGTGCTGCTGATTCTCTAACCAAGGGCACTTTCAGAGCACTGGCACGAAGCCCGTCCCCCTTTACATCAGAAGCACCTCTGTGTTATATCTTGCTTTAAATAGCAAGAGAATGTAAGCAAATCATCTCCACAGATTTTCATGAAAATTGAGCAAAGAACTGAAAGAAAGGAAATGAATTTTATTATATGTACTACTATTCCTGAGCCAATTGGGTTTCTTCTTTTTCTTTTATATGTACTAAATAAGTAGTAATTACTAAGAAATCTACCAATTGTCCAAATTGGTACAGAAAGAGCATTACAAAATAGGCTTTGACATCTCAGTATTTTCCTCTTTACTTTCCCATCTGCCTTAGGCATATCCTCAGAATAAAAACTATTTCAATGGCTAAAACGAAAGGGACGTATAATGTTTTCTTTATACATTTGTTTTTGCTACTCTATCAGAGGCACTTTGTACTAATTGTATTGATCACACCATACTGAGATGGGTGGCTTATTCGTCTGCCTAATTTACTAGAATGCACAGTCCTTGCAATCAGACATGCCGTATTTGAATTTGCCTCACTAATGCCTAGTACCCAATAGTTAATGAACAGATGAAATGAAAAGCAGATAAGCAAAAATACATATTCCCCAAAGGCAACTACAAATCTTATTTAGTTTTTTGTTTGTTTGTTTGTTTTTTGGTCATTTGAAGTTAGCCATGTCACTGCCTTGCTTTCCTTACAGCAAATATCTATATATGGTCATTGATTACATGTGGTTGCTCCTCCTTCTCTCTCTTCCCCCCACCTCCCCAAAACTCCTAGGATGCCTCCAACTTTAAAGGGTAACTTTAGCAGAATGAGATCTTGGGAATGTGTACAAGTAACAGTTGTGTATGCCTTAATGAGATGTCTTCCTGAGATTGAGAGACTGTTGACTTAGAAGTTGGTCTACGAAAGTAAATTTCCTACTTGGCTGTTGGTTGAGTTACAAAGTAGGTAATGAAGTTATTGCTTCTTTGGTAAGGCTATTAGGCTTGCCAAGTGGTGCTAACATGTCAACACTGGCAGGTTCAGTCTGTCTCATTCAGTCATCCAAAGTCTCCAGACAGTGAAGTATTGGCCTGAGAAACCAGGGCACTGGGAATTCTGACCAAGGTGGAAACTGTGGTGGTTTTAGCTGAAATGGAACTCACTTACATAATAAATAGCTGGGCAAAAAGGTATAAAGTGCCCCATTAGGAGGAAAAGATTTTCCCTCTAAAACTTTTGGCAAAATGACATTTCTTTCTAAATTCAATGGCAAATAGTCTCTAGGTATTTCATGACCATGAAAATCCTAATAAAAAGCTAACTAGTTGACTCCTAGGGGTGATGGATCTATGGGAATTATTTGGCTGTGGCTTTATAAGGGGAGCTCTTCAGGTGAACTGGGACTTTTTCCTGAATTCTGAAAGCACATGTTGTGGGTGGAAACTTGTCTTCCAGCTGGCAGACTCATGACAAGGCAACTTGGGGAGGGAATATGCTATTCTGCTTGCCGTGGAGAGAAGATCCCAGAATGCTATGGTTTGAGCTCATTGCTAAGATATGATCATGTGTGAATAAAGTCATGTTCTGAATATTTTTAAAGGTCCCATTCCCTGGCACTGAGGCTTGTGGGAGTTTTACCACAACTTTTTCTTGTACAATTCTCTAAATGCAGTTTTCCATGTGATTTATTAAAAATTATTTGTTTTCTTTAATCATTTTAATCAGATTTTTTCTTGTATTTTCAGATTTATATTTATGGAATATACATAGGGATTCCTTCTACCTACCTCTAAAGCTGTGTGCTGTTAAGTTACCATTTTCTGAATGCCCAGAATCTCTTTTTCCTCTATTGTTCTTATTTAAATTCTTGATTCATCATCTGGGTTATATATATATACATATACGAATGATGATGAAGTAATTTCATTTGTAAATTGGGTATAACAATATCTGAAGCATGTGTAGTTGAGCTCCTCTCCAGCTTATACCAAGCATCATCTACCAATACCCCTCACTCCTACTGATAGCAGAATTAAGGTACAGGGAAGATAAGGCATATAATAAGAAGGGTGGGTTGATTGGGCCAGCTTGAGACTATTAGGGAATGAGAGGTTGGTTATCCTTATTGAATCACTCATTTGTATAAGTAGCAATTATTTTTGTATGGCCTTTATGGATGTGGCTAATGTATACAACCATAGAACATGGTTTGAATGATGCCACTTAGAGTTTTGCAATGCACAACCTAAACAACTGTCAGTGACATCCCTCTTTCTAGAAGACGTTGTAGAGAACCTACATGTTTACTGCAGGTTATATTTCTTTCCAAGCTCTAAGGAATTCCCTAGTGGGTCTTTTTACCCAAAGAGTTGGGAAGAGAGTGATAGAGAATGTGAGATTTTGAGAAAGAATTCAAGTCCAGAGATCCAGGGATCCAGAATACCATGAGATATATGAAATTGATAGCTGGAATATAAGAGCTTAAAGTTTATAAAGGATTTACCTAGCAATAACACTATGTGTGTTTTTAATTATAATTTTGCACACATGTACACACAGGCATGCACACAAACACACTCACACACACACGCACATCGTACTATCACCACCACCATCAAAGCAATTTAATTTCTTTTCCTTACTTTGTTCTGGCACGCCATAGTGCCTCTCCAGAATGGGCCATGACATTCTTTATCTCTACAACTATCTTAGACAGACTCTCCTTGTAATGGAAGGTCATTCAAGAATCTTGTCCTTTCAGAACTAGTGAAAGCAGTTTTAGTAATATCTGATATTATTTAGTTAATAATAATATTTAATCTTTATTCTCCTTTTTACTTCCTTAAAGTATTTAACTGAAGTTGCTGTGTTTTTTTTCTTTCTTTTTTTTTTTTTGCTTTGTTTTTTCTGTTAAGAAAAATTTCCACTAGCGTCACTGGCTTGCAGATTGTTGGTAAGAAAAAGTCATGCTGTAGACTAAATAACACACATTTTTATGTAAAAATCAGGAGCAACTAAAGATACTTGTCTAATTGCCTTGGCCACTCTCTTTATCCTGTGCTATCACAGAAAAATAACTGAAACTCCACATGGTTTTCTTTTTCCTTTGAGCACCTTTCCTTGGATCATGGTACCAGGGCAGGGAGAGTCATTTAAAGGCTGTGTTACATGATTGCTTTTGAATCCCTAAGAATTACATGAAATGTTAAATTATTTCTAAGTCTTATGTTAAAATAGCATTGATGTTCAATTAAATATAGTCTATGCCATCAACTATGATTTTTTTGGAAGTTTTTAAATATGTTGACAAACAATAACTGCCCTGCTTAATACATAAACTTGATGATGTGGCATCTTGATAGCTCCTTAATAAGATGATGTGCCCAGAAAGGATTAGAATGTTTTTCACTTGTAATTCACTAAGAAGAGCATAGAATGTATTTGAAACATGGCATTGTCACAAAATTGACTAAAGAGGTCCAGATGATTTTATATATGTGCCCTTCGTTAAATGGTGAATAATAATATTAGGCGCTATATGAAATTACTTCCATCAGTGCTGTGAAGAAGAGTCTAGGGTGGATGTGGAGGTGAGGAAAGTCTTAGCCCGTTCTGCTGTGGCATGACGGTATGCCACACAAGATTCAACCATGTTGTTGTGTACATAGGTAATTTGTTCTAGAAGGATTGCTGAGTCATATATCATTGTACGGATGAGCCATAATTTGTATATCTATTTAACTGCAAGTGGATATTTGGGTTTGTTCCCAGTTTGGTGAAGCTTTGAATATTTGCATGCAAAGCTTTTCACAGACTTATGTTTCAATTTCTCCTAGGTAAAAATGAAATTGATAAGTTAGTTGCTAACGGCCCAACAGTTTTCCCAAGTAGTTATACCATTTAACATTAACATTCTATGAAATATATGGCCAGCCCCACTTGTTAATGATAGTTTTCTTTAATTTTAGCTGTTCTTATGT
Organism: Galagoides demidoff; assembly: GCA_963574575.1. Classification (NCBI taxonomy): domain Eukaryota; kingdom Metazoa; phylum Chordata; class Mammalia; order Primates; family Galagidae; genus Galagoides; species Galagoides demidoff. Next base: position 20,948 of record CAUYQV010040275.1, read on the forward strand.
GTGTGGTGTCTCACTGTGGTTTTAATTTGCATTTTCCTGATGACTAATGATGTATAGTGTTGACTAGAAGTTGGTAAACAATGACCTACATGCCAAGTCCAACCACTGCCTATTTTTCTAAATGTTGTTTTGTCGGAACACAGCCATTTGTTTGCATAATGTCTATAGCTACTTTTGTGCTACAATGGCAGAGTTGAATAGTTGCAGTAGAGAATATCTGTCTTGTCAAGCTTAAACTATTTACAATCTGACCCTTTACAGAAAATATCTGACAATGTCCCCACTCCCATCCTCAACCCCCGTCATGCATCTTTTCATGTGTTTCTTGGCTATCATGTATCTCCTTTAGTGAGGAACCTATTCATAACTTTTTCATTTCTGAATGCAAGTCCTTTAACAGACACAGGTATCACAAATATTTCCTCCCAATGTGTAGCTTGACTTTTCTTTTTCTTGTTATTTCTTTCATAATTCAAAACTTTAAAAATTTGATCTAATTTATCAAATTTTCTAATCTATGCTGTATGTGCTATATCTCAACCAATGGGAATTCATTTAGTTATTTTAGTGTCTTAGAAAATTTGATTTTATATAGCAAAATAAGTGGCTGACCAAGTATAGAGGTTGGAATTATAAGTGGAAACCCCTCTCCCCCCAAAAGAACATGTTATGGGTAAGAATGGAGTTATGCTTTTAATACTGAGATAATTAAATAATAAAATCATTATTTTACTGGCATCAGTATGGTAACTATTCTTTTTCATAGTATCTTATAGAAATTAACACTGTACCTGATATGGTTTAAGCCTAAACTTTCTATTTAGAATATTTCTAATTTCTTCATTAGTGTTTTTAAAATGGGAAGCATATACACATACACTATGCTAATTATTATTGTTACATTAGTAAGTATTTTTTTGGAAGAGAACTTTAATATTTTTCAGTTTCTCCCTTAAAGTATTTATATAATTTTGAACAATATAATATCAATGATGTAGACTACATTCTGAAATATTTTGGAAAGTGTAAGATAACCTTATGAGAGATTAGATATGAAAGAATTCCTCCTACTGAAGGGATGTAGTGATGACTCCTTTCTCACAGGCCCACAGAGATGTCCACGATCGCTAAGTGCCACTGGTCCAAGTGCCATGTGTTCACATTGTTTCTTTGTAGAGCTTGAATGCAACTGACCACAGCTACTCAGAATTTTGAGGGTCAAAATTATATGTATGCCTAGCACCTGTGCCTAGGGCAATACTAGTACTTTACTACTTTTTCTGGTTGGTTCTTTGAACTTACAGTGCCCTAACTTTTGTTTGATTTTCTAGTCTCACCATCTTGCCACTGTTTTTAATGCTGCAGGGCAAGTATTTACTAATTTTGTTTTGAAAGATTTTTTTTTTCAGAATTTCACAATCCCCTTTGTAGTACTTAGAGATGCCTTAAAGGTGTTGCAATCAGAGGATTAGAAGCCACTGTCATAGATCCAAGATTCTACTTTGGCAATATGCAATCTTTTTTCTAAGGCCTACTGGTGTTGCTTTCCCAAAACGTTCACTTTTTATTTTCTTCTACTCCTATTGACATGTACTTTGTTTCTCATATAAGATGCAGTAAAGTGTTCTTCCACTACTCTTATTTCTGTATACTCCTAGGATTTTCTGGGTGACATATATACCATTTTACAGGTAGGTTTTGTACTAGTAAAACTTGTATCATGTTGTATTATACTGAAATCACTCACCAGAGAGAGATCTTCATACTAACTGCTGAAAGATAGCAGCCATTACTTGACTAGTGTTCCAAACCATTGAACAAGAATTATTCAGACTGAAAATAAATTTATTATCAAAGATTAAAAATTAATGTCATGACTGAAGTCATGAAGAGGCCTATGCACAAGAGATGCGATCACTTCCAGCTCTTTTCATAGCCTTCCTGTTTCTCATTCAGCGTAGCTGTTACTTCCACTTTCCCAGGGGAGGAATAATGTGGTACGTCAGACCAGAGTTCATGGGCAAAGGTCTAATGTGATGCTCTTGGCCCTTGGTCAAACATGAGTACAGCCTAAGTGCCCTAAGAGTCCTTACACTCTTCTCATCTCAGTGTTGGAAACAGGCTGGCTGTGTTTTGATTTACTGTAAGATCTGATAACCTTCTAAAGTAACAGAATATGTGCTGGACTTACATTTGTTCCATACTTTTAAGAAAAGTGAAGTAAGGGCTGGGGGCAGTGGCTCACACCTGTAATCCTAGCACTCTGAGAGACCAAGGCAGGTGGATCTCCTGAGCTTAGGAGTTCAAGACCAGCCTGAGCAACAGCAAGACCCTGTATCTACTAAAAATAGAACAACTACCTGGGGTTTGTGGCAGGTGACTGTAGTGCCAGCTACTCAGGAGGCTGAAACAAGAGGATTGCTTGAGCCTAGGAGTTTGAAGTTGCTGTGAGCTATGATGCCATAGCACTCAACTCAGGGCGACTGAATGAGAATCTGTCTCCATATAACAAAAAAAACCCCCCCACAAAAAAAAGGAAGGTGAATTACGTCTAGAGTTAATGTAGGCACATTGTTAAAAAGAGAAAAAATAGGCTTAGAAAAAAATCTGTTTTATTTGAAGTATACATCACCTTATCAAAATCTGGTGAAGTTAGCACAAAGCATCCGTGTTTAGTGTGGACATGTACATGGTGGTCTGTGGCTTAGCCATGCCTTATTCTGTTGGGAAATGGCAAAGTTCTCAATGAAAAGACAGCAAGGAAGGCAAGATCCAGCTTTGACCCTACATTTAACATGCAGGATGACTTCATGTACAGAGGACCTCAATTTCTTCATTTGTAGGAATTGTTTTGGATAAGCCATATGATCCTTTTCTTGGGCTTTGTATAAGCTACCCAGGATCTATGAGTTTCAATTTTTCCATAGGTGTAAGTATAGTAATCTGAGATTCAAGTGTTTATAAAAATTTCATCAAGTTCTTGGAAAATAGAAAGTACTATGCACATACATGAAAACTATAGTCCTAGCTGCTGAGGTATGAATAATTCTCACAATGTAGTACCCCACTAAAATGTTGTTTTTTATTTCCCAAGGTCTAATTGAATCTTTTAATGTAGCTTTATTGGGGCTGTCCTGGCTGATTTTTGGTTGGAGTGTAAAAAATTCAGTGTGATAGTCTTGGGGAGCTGTACAGATGTGATGATTGGTACTCGTACAATGTAAGGCTTTGATTAATAGGAGATGGAATGTGAATTATTAAATTGGTAAATACAGTCTTGTCTATAGGCAGAACATTTTAAATATATTAAATTGTTGGGAATAAAGAAAATAATTCAGGCTCACAATCTCTTATCTAAAATCCTTGTGCTCAACATGTTGTGGAATTCAGAAATTGGGGGATGGTTAGATAGGATGTCTAAACCACATATTATATACTTTCCTCAGGGGGATCTTGATTGGCACCATTTACATGTGAGTGGTCAGTAGTGGGATTGAGGAAAGACTAAATGGCCTCATGGCAGTTCTGACTGGGGTTTATTACCAAATGAATTTGAGATGAACTTTCAAAAAAAAGTTTTTTTGAGTTTTGAATCATAGCTAGAGCCGTTGTTGAGCAATCACTCCATGCCAACTTTAAGACTGTACTATTTACACTAACTAATCTTTATAAATAACCCAGCAAGAAGGCAGATGTTATTCATCATTTATACACCAAGAAGCTAAGACTCAAGTATGTTAGATGAGTTGCCAGGGGCCACAATAAGTCACAGGGCTGGTGTTTGAACTAGGTTCCTTGTGACTCCAAAGGCAAAAGATAATGTGTTTCCTCAGGGCTTGGTCAAGACCTTTGGTTGGTGTGATTATTTACTCCTGCTGCACGGGTAGTTAAAAACGTCTTGAGTTTGAGTAGGGTTTCTCTTTTCAGTCTCCAGGTTCTCTGGGATAGTCCATCCAATCATTACTTACAAGCTAATGAAACGCCATGCATGGACCTGACTCCAGTCCAGAGTATCACACTTAGATCTTCAGCTCCCCATTGGGTGTCTCTGTGCAGCAGCCTAACTGACCTAGTGAGCTCCCAATGGAATGAATCAACTTACTCCTCAACCCTTCTATGACTTCCAGAATTCCCTGTTTTATACCTTCTCCATTATCCATAAGCTAGAATCCTTTTCTTTTGACACTACCAAAGCACTGCATTCTGGCAAATCCTCCTTTCTGACACTACCAAAGCACTGTATAGAGGAGGCTTAGGGGTTTCAAGCCGTAGCAATTCGATTGTACCAATAAGGAAACTCAGGTCTTTTCATTATCCCCAGAGTGTGTCTAAAGTGAAGGTTCTGGACAACTGTGCCTCCCCAAATAGCCAGATTCCATCTACTTGCTTGAGAATAAACTACCAAGTATTGAACCCCTAAGATTTACTTTTTATTCCAGGCTGATTTGTGCTATTAAGCCCATTTTCTTCACTGTCAAAGACAATGACTACATTTTCGGCATTTGGAATTGTGCTTGGAATGCTGAGTGGCAGAGTCAACAGCATTTGTTTCAAAAATGATGTCTGTAGCAATCAATCCTTGCTGGGAATTTGCATGGGATACTAAAGGGGAGAAATAACAGACCCCTGTGTTTTTTTGTTTCCATTGCTAGGTAAAAGACCAAGCCTGAGGGTTCATGTCAATACCACAAGCGACTCCATCCTCTTGAAGTTCTTGCGTCCAAATCCAAATGTAAAGCTTGAAGGTTTTCTCCTGGGATACGGCAGCAACACGTCTCCAAACCAGTACTTCCCTCTTCCTGCAGATGGGAAATTCACAGAGGCTGTAGTGGGTAAGGTGTCTCATGCAGGGGTGGGGAACATTCTCACATTGGAAGGTGGCATTCATTTAGCTGTAATCAAATAAGGCTCCATTCTAGACACTTCAATCAGATGTACTTAAAAATGTACATTATTTTGTAAAAACCTAATTGCTATGTACTTAATAATTTCCCCAAATGAAAACTATTTGTTAATTGTAAAGTTAACTAACCTTTTACTGACTTTGTTGCATCCCTTTTTGTTGGGAAGCATTTGAAGGTTTGCTTGCACCATGGGGACCGTTTCAGTTGATCGTGGCATCTTGATTTGGGTTAGGTAGGAGACGGTATATTTGCAGCAATAACTGGTTGGAAAGCAAGAAAGTACATAGGCATGTTGCTACAGGCGCGGGTATTCTACTGCATTTTTCCATATTTTAATTGCACCTTTCTTAGCATCAATGACTTTGAAACATCATCTACTGAGAGCGCCATCAATTCCACCTGAAGTTCTTAGGGTGCTTTGCTGATATCAAGTGGGTGAGGTTGGGAATGCTCACCTTTGAAAATTTGAGTGTGATGTCATGATTCTCAAAGTCAGTGAACCTTTCACTGTATTCTCCAATTAATAGGTCTGCGTGTATCATAGCTGCATATTCTTCAGATGATTTCTGTGTATCATCCTGTTCGTCAATAACTTTTGGGAAAAGGCTAATGGGGGAAAATGTTCATCTGAAATTTCCTTTCGGAGAAGTATTTTGAAAATAGATAGCTTTTTGTCAAAATGCTTGTCTTTTTTTTTTTTTTTACTACATATCATAAATATACTTAGTTTTACTGTGCAAAGAAATATTTAAGTCATTTTGATATGACATAGAACCTGCATACCTATAGAAATCTTCCTTCAATAATTCACACTACTGATTTCTCTTCTCCATAAAATTGAACTATTTGTTCTTGCAGAGATAAAATTTTGGCTGACATCTGTGTTTGTGGTAGGCAATACACTTTAGAATGATATGGCAAACCACCCTGAATTACTTCGTCATTCAACTTTAGTGTGTCATGACCATACTGTATTGCGTTTACATGAATGTGGTTAACAATACTTATAACTTGTTGCAAAATATCATTTAAAATAGTAGCTTTTGCTCAGAGATTTTGCTGATCCAAGATACAATGAAAAAGAAATGAGAGCATCTGGACCTGCTAAGACTTCTCTTTATGTTTTCCTGTCATGGAAAGTGTGCCATCTGTACATAGACTCACTAAATTTACCAAATTCGGTCCAACTTCATGACATTTGTCTTGAAACTTAATGAAGATATCTCTTCTCCATATTCTGGTTGCAAGAGTGCCCATAGAGAGTAACTCTTTGTAGCATAAAAAAGTCTTCTGTTGCAACCCGAATGAAGTATAAAACCTGCACGGAGTCAGTGGTATCTGTTAATTCAGCCAAAGTGATTGAATAGTATATATTTTCCTTTTGAAATATTGTGTGAAATTGTTCTGTTAAATTGAAGGCAATTTTTGTTTCTGGTCAGTTATGGTTCTCCTTGACAGAGGGAGATGTTCGTACTTTGAAGCATTGTCAGAACCTAAAGCATCCTATAATTCTTTCACTATTTCTACATCACTGCTTGGCTTCCCTTCTTCCCCCTGAGTATATAAGCTACTTTATAAGTTGCTTCAATGACATTATTTCCAGGTGTTATTGCTGCTGGAAAGAATTGCCTTTGCTTTTGCTTTTCATCTGCTAATTTCTGCAGTACAACCTTTCATGGCTTTTCCTCTAATTTAGAATATTATGGTCCTGGTTGATGAGCCTTGCATTGAGTTTCTTTCTTTTTCTTTTTGCAGTTTTTGGCCGGGGCTGGATTTGAACCAGCCACCTCTGGTATATGGGGCTGGCGTCCTACTCCTTTGAGCCACAGGCACTGCCCAATATTGAGTTTCTTTATTCTTGATGCTGTAGTATCACAAAGCAAGCAAATCATCTTATCTTTAGCAGAAACGAGAAATTGTTGCAATTCCCAATCCTCATTTAATATCTGTTTTCTTCCTTCCGTGTTTTCTTGGTTGTCTTTGACATGATGGGTTGTTAAGCAGACAGCACTAATACTTGAATACTATCAAGCTGTACTATTATTCACGAATTTCACTTCAAACAGAAACATAGTGCGTTATTGTCAAAAGCTGATGACAGACTGGCATACTTGACCCCCTAACTCTCACCCTCCAGCCTCCTGCTGTAGTGCTCCAGGAAGGCAGGGAAAGTTAGAGCTAGACTGTAGCGGCCGTCACTGTAGCCTCATGGCTTACTGATGTTCCAATTCTGCTGGCCAAATTTAGAGGATTATTTTGTGGAAATTTACTTTATTCTTTGGTATCTTAACTATGTTCATTTTAAAAATAAAATAAAAATGTAAAAGATGAACAAATATGTATTAATAAAAATAAAAGGATTGGTCCTATAAAATTTGAGTTCAGTCAAAAGGCTACTCTGCAGGACCTAGAAGGTTACCTGGCCACAGATTCCTTGTTTTTGGGTATTAGGCACAGAAAGAAGGGAGGTGAGAGATAATGGGTGTAACATGACGTACAATCTTGATGGTAAAAACCATTTCTTCTACATCCCTGGCAGAACTGAACACTAGAATTATAAATCATATTTATGATTGTGCAACCAATAGCACAATTCTTTTATTTTGCAGTTTTTTGGCCGAGGCTGGGTTTGAACCCGCCACCTCCAGTATAAGGGGCCAGTGCCCTACTCCTTTGAGCCACAGGCACCACCCCAGCACAATCCTTTTCACTAAACAAATTTTATTGCATGCAGAAAAAATTATCTTTATTGTCATCGTACTTACAATCCCTGACATATAGTTTAAAAATGCATAAAGAAAAAAAAATAGCTGAAATGCATAGGCTTGAACCTCTGTAACATAGTTTGTTTATATGGACTAATATTCGTTCCTGCTGTGTCTTTACTTCCTTCTTGATGAAGACAACTAGAGCTTTTTGGAGTCTTTTTAAGAGAAGTTACCTTTAAAAAGAAGAGAAGTCATTTATATTCTCTTAACACAATAACTAAGAAAATGCCCTGAAGGCTATGTTAACCAGTTTGATGAAAACATTTCAAATTGTATATAAAACCAGCACATTGTACCCCATGATTGCATTAATGTACACAGCTATGATTTAATAAAAAAAAAAAAAGAAGAAGAAGAAGAGAAATGAGCTGTAACACCATGGCACTCTACCAAGGATGACAAAGTAAGACTCTATCTCCAAAAAAATAAAAAGAAGAGAAAGTACATTACTTTTTAAAAACTTAGAGTATTTCAGACAAAAGGATTGAAGTTTTCCTACATTATTATATGATTTTATATTTCTTTGAAAATGTTTTTAATCACATTAAAATGTAATTTGAAGACAATAGTCACCTTCAAGCCTTTTCCAAAAAAAAAAAAAGTTTGCAAATAAAACCCTTTTAGAGAATAACATTTAAAAAGAGCAAGGATCCTCTACTGCAAAGGCTTTCAAAGGCTTTCTGAATAGTCTAAGATGAGATTTGTGTTTTGTTTAAGTGGTGGATTATTGCTGAGAGCCTTTCTGTGAACTTCAGAAGTTTAATCCTGTTAATCCAGCCACTTCATTTCAGTTAGGGTGTTCATCCCTACATGCAGAGAGTGTTGAAGAGGAATCTATTTTATCCTGCACCTTGGTCTCTCAGAGAAGTCTCTGTTGGACTTTAAGATGAGGCAAGAGATTAATCCTGTTAATGAACTGTCTTGACTAGATTTTACATAAGACAATCACTGTAAAGCAAACCTCCTTGTTTGTTACCAAAATACTGAGAATTACATGCTTTCAACAAATGTAATTGATACTAACCTTGACCACGTAAATCATACAAATTTCAAATCTTCTCCATTATACTCCTTCTTTACTATAAGAAGTGACTGGAAGCTGTGTGCTCACCTCCACGCAAAGAGAAACAGTTCCACTGTCCCTTTTTTCACTGAGCATCAGCAGTAACGTTTTATTTATGATACAGTTTTTGGTTAGGTAAATTGAGAATTTGGTCAATTATAAATTTTATTCCATATAAAGTGAAAGGCATTCAATTTTAAAGCAATAGAAGTCACATTACTCATGAGAAATATGTGAAGAAAGCTAAAGAAACTTTCTAGCACAAATACTCTGAGCTTGCTCTCTCTTAATGATGAAAGTTTTAAATGACTAGAGACTCTTTTGCATACTTATTATTGTATTCATCCTTTAATATTTTTGTTGTGGAAAATTTAAAACATACAGGGAGAAAAAATATTATAATGAACTCTCATGTCTCATCATACAATTTGATTCATCGCTAGTCTGTGTATTCTATGTAGATTGGAAAACTGTACTAGGTTTAGATTCAGCTTTTGGGTGGGATATAACACTTTCTAGGTAGTACTATGTATTTCCTACTAATTCACCAACATAGGTACATCATGGCTGGCTGGCTATCCTAGTAATCTGCGATGGTGGGGCGTGTTTAGGTTGCTTCAGCCTGACCCCTTGTTATAAAATTCCCCCATCAAATTTTCACCTGATGCTTTGAGCATTGTTCAAGGATCATTGTCAGGTCCATTATTTTATTCTGAAGTTATAAAATGGCAACTTTCTAATTCTATCATTTCTTTTGCTTTTTAAGTCAATGATAAAGAAGGATTTTCTCTCATCTGCTTTTTGTATTTCCTGTATATAAAGTACATTTATGAAACACAGGATAAATTCTTATGCTCTAGGTTGGTGCCCTGATAACTTCCAGTAACAACCAAAGATACTGTTGATTGTAGGGTCCATAAAAATGCCCTGGCTTTTATCTGATGGGTTTTTATCATCATGTCACTTATCTGTCCCTAATGATTCTTCTCCTTGTCTGGCCTGAGTATGGTTGTTTCTTGGTTTACCCTGGTTAACTATTATACTGTAAGTTTAAAGTCAAAGTTTGTGCCTCAACCTTTGGGTATTCATATAAGAATAATTTACAGTGAGTAAATAGGCAATAAGTATTTGTGGCACAGAATTCAATAGACTTGAGTCTATGTAGAATATTTAGGTTAGAGAAGGCCATGAAAGATTGTTTAAGCTCTGTCCTTAGGCAAAAAAAAAAAAAATATATATATATATATAATATATTTTATTTATTATTTATATATAAAATACAATATATTTATATATTATATATTTAATATATATTACATATAATATATTTATATATATTATATATATATATTTTCTAAGCCATTCAAGATAGACAGGTCACTATGTGTCTTAAAGAACCCTTGGTAAAAGGATTCTAGAACTACTAAAGGACTGTTTCCAATTATCATTTTAACCTCATCATTGATATCAATATGTTCTTTTCATTAATCTCTTTTCTATTCTGGTGGAATTGAAAAAACAATCCTCTTACATATTTCCTTTCCCATATTTCTTTAAGCCAAGAAATCTGTGTGTTGCTTTTATTACTTCAAAAATGGAATTGTGTTCCAAGTTAAATGTTATTTTTTGGTCGCTTAAATTGATTATTTATAGTCTTCTGTGATTGCATTTGCATTAATTGCTCCTAATTGATTAAGCAGCTGTATATTAGTTTCCTGTTGCTGCTGTAACAAATTACCACAAACTTGGTGGCTTAATTATTACAAATTTATTATCTTTCAGTTGTAGGTCAGAAGTCAACCTCGTCTCACTGAGCTAAAATCAAGGTGTGGGCAGCGTTGCTTTTTGTTTTGGAGGCTCTGAGGGGAGATTCTGGTTTTTTGCCTTTTTAGAGGCTACTGTATTCTTCTCCCACCTCAAAGTGAACAACACTGGGTCAAGCCCGCACAATATCACATCACATCACACCACATTACACCATCACATCACATCACACCACATTACATCATCACATCACATCACATCACATCACACCATCATACCACATCACGCCATCACAGTGAGTAAATAGGCAATAAATATTTGTGGCACAGAATTCAATAGACTTGAGTCTATATAGAATATTACACATTAATGTAGAACATTACACCATCACATCACATCGCACCATCACACTACATCACACCATCACATCCCATCACATAGTCATATCACCTCATCACATCATATCACATCATCACATCACATCACACCATCACATCACATAGTCACATCACTTCATCACATCATCACATCACATCACACTGTCACATCACATAGTAACATCACCTCATCACATCATATCATATCATCACATCACATCACATCACACCATCACATCACATAGTCACATCACTTCATCACATCATCACATCACATCACACCATCACATCACATAGTAACATCACCTCATCACATCATATCACATCACATCACACCATCACACCACATCACATCATCACATCACATCACATCATCATAACACATCACATCACATCATACCATCACACCACATCACATCATCACATCACATCACACCATCATATCACATAGTAACATCACCTCATCACATCATATCATATCATCACATCACATCACATCACACCATCACCTCACATAGTCACATCACCTCATCACATCATCACATCACATCACACCATCACATCACATAGTAACATCACCTCATCACATCATCACATCACATCACACCACATCACATCATCACATCACATCACACCACATCACATCATCACATCACATCACATCATCACACCATATCATCACATCACATCACATAGTCACATCATCACATCACATCACATCATCACAACATATCATCACATCACATCACATAGTCACATCACCTCATCACATCATATCATCATCACATCTCACCCTGGCCTTCTGGTCTGCTTCCCTCTTCTACTTTTAAGGACCCTTGTGATTATATTCAGCCCACTTGAAGAACCCAGAACTTAAAAAAGTGCATTCTATCTGTAGCCTTATTTTTCCTTTGTGATGCAACCACACAGGTTCATTCTGGGGATTAGGATGCTGGCAATCTTTGGGAGGCATTATCCTGCCTGCCAAAAACAGTATGTGTGAAATTTGTGGCTCTCTTCCCTTTCTGCTACCAGCTTGCTGTGTGGCACAGCAATCATTCTCAGTTGTACTCATCTGTAACAGGTGTATGTTTCCACAGATATGCTGTGGGCGCTTAGTGAATTTACCATCTTAGAGTGATGAATTTAAATCCCCTGAATACAAGGTGCTATTTAAGAGCAAAGAATTTTTATTTCTTTATGGTAAAAAAAACATCACTTAACAGTTCCTCCTCTTTCTTTTGTAATAGGATAGTGGTATATTTTTTTTCATTTGCACCAAACCATACCCAAACACAATAAATTACTTTCGTTTTCAAAAAAATATTAAGTGCTACCTTGTCTGACACATGTTACTTATTTAATGATATGTTTGCCATCATTTCTCATTTTACCATTGAAATGAGAAGCTGTTGATTATTCAGAAATATTCAAGCTAGGATGTAGTGATCTGTGGGCAAAGACACCACTAAATAATCATCTGTAAGCATTTCTAGGTTTCTTTTAATATCTATCTATTAAGTATTGACAGAGGTATTTCCAAGTCACTTCACTGGTCTTCCATGCAAGAGCAAAAACCATAAAATCCTTCTTTTGCCATTTTATAAATTGATAATCATATAAAATTTTTGTAAAAATTGTTCCAAGATTGTAGTAGATTAATCACAGCAGTAGAAAATCTGCAGTAATTCCCAAGTGGCTATTAATAATAATAATGGCCACCAGAGCCTGGCAATGATGTGATAAAATATGATTCACATTTAATAGAGTCATAGATTCTTGAGGTTTCTATATCCTTTCTTTTTTACTCACATCATAAATATTCTCACTTCTGGTTTACATTTTAAGCTTTTGCTTCGGACTGTTAGGCTCAGCTGCTGATAATTTTGCAAGTGTCTAATAAAGTAAAAAATGAGAACTTTCTGAATATTGAACTTTAAAGATTCATACTTTAGGATTTTCTGTTGACTTTTGAAAACAATTTAATCAGTGTAACCTGGGAAGGAAGACTTGTAGTGCATCAATTATGGAATGTGACTTGAAGAGTTATTTTATCATAAGATCCTCACTGCAGGAAAGGCTTAAATTAACGTCTATCTATCTCTTGTATATTCGCTGCTACCACAAATTCTGACTGAAAATTTTGTCTTCCACCCAGTTGTTAGGGCACCAGAGGGATTCATGAGTGTGAATGTTTTAATTAGCGTGTTCTCACAGCTACTAATCCTCACGATCCTTTCCCTGAGAACACGCATTTCTCACACTCAGTCAGGGGCCTATTGGGAACCATCTTGCCTATAGCGCCCCCAAGCTGTGGCGAGGGGGAGGACAAGATGCTCAGGCCCTAGAGATGCTCTCACCTGGAAAACTCCCTGAACCAGATTACTAACATCTGTGTTCTAGGAAAGACTGGCCTCCACCTGAGAGGCAGCATGATGTAGGGAAAGAGTATCCACGTACTTTGGAGTTGGATAGACCTGAGTTCAAATTCTACACAACTTACTGTGGAGTGGTTTTATTTTTCTCATATATAAAAGAGAATAATCTTTCAGAAGCATTGTGTAAACTAGGGATAAAACATATTATAAAGCAGTTCATATGGACTAAGTAGGCATGCTTTATAAATTTTTTCCGTTGCTGTTATAGTACATAACAAGCTGAATGGTCTTGGATAATTTACCTACGCTTCCTGAGTCTCAGTTGCTGACAGGACTACATCATAAAAGTTTTGGACAGCTCTGAGAGTTTCATGCCTAGGTTGAAAAACCTTGGTCTAAGTGGTAGTTCTGTGCTCTTGTGCTGTTTGTATTTCAGGGTGGAGAAGTAGGGTCAGTAAAATTATAAAAGTAGATTGTTTTTGGCAGAGCTATTACCAAAAAACAGCCATGCTTATTTCTCTATCATATTCAAGTATGTTTTCTTGGCAAGGACCACTGTCAAAACAAGATTAAGAAACAGAAAGCAAAATCTAAGATTGTGACCCAGCACTGTTCATAGAAAAACTTCTCCTAGGGTCCTTATTATTCCTTACTTGCTTAATTCTATTATTAATTCCTTAATTGCCCCCTTATTCAAAGGGGGACTCCTGTGGCAAAGTTGCGGGTCTGGTGCCCATAGTGAAAAAGGTCCTCAGGTGGCTCTTCCGAGTTCCAGAGGTGTGGTCTTCAAAGGAGAATATGGCGACTCCCCAAAATACATATCTGAAAATGTTTGTCATCTCTAGATTTCACTTTTTCAATCTCTCTTATTCTAATAAAACAATTTTTAGTGAGAACATAGGAAGACTTTTGACCTTTCCTACTAAATGTAGATCAAAATAACACAGAACTCTTTCTTTTACTCAACTGATGGCGATTTTATCTCAGCAAGTTCAGGCAAAGATTGCATTGGTCTCTTATTCCGAAGTTTTTCACTTTCTTTTTATATCACAGGGGAAATTTTTCAAAAGTTTTTCACAAAGTTTATTTGCAACTTTTGAGCCAAAATTAATAAATATAAATTATATGTTTACAAATTTTAGTGCAATTTCTATTCTTGCAGACTATTAATACTTCTTACCACTTTTACCCTTAATGTTTATATTTGTATAGAACAGGAGGAAATACATGCTTTTTCTTCTTTCATCATGGCAACACATAGAATTTCGGCTGTTCTTTTATATCTCTTTGTCATAAGAATGTTTAAGCATGCTCTATTCATTTTTCTGGAAATGGGATAAAATATAAAATAATGGAGATTGCTACTATTTATTATACGGAAAGATAAATGTCACAAGGGAGGTCCTTGTGGATTCATTAAAGAAAAATGGCTGGAAGTAAAGGTTGAAAATAACTGAAGGAACTACATAGGGAAGTAAATGAACTGAAAAAATAATTGGTGAAAAAAGGAATAGTATAAACCAATAGGAGGAAATGATGTAGTACCAGCTGTTGAAACCAGCAGACTGCCCCTCTTCCTGGCAGAGTCCTCAGAGAATTAGCAAGGAGCTGTAGGGAAGAGAGCACTGCAAATGAGGTGGTCTCTGGATGTAGACAAGAGCTGGCAGTTAGTTGTGCAGGGGCAGGTAGTTATTGTTTACCCACAAGGTAGCTGAAGCTCTCAGAGTTTAAGTAAACTTCCCAGGGTTACTCAGCTAATACATAACAGGTCTAAGATTTGAACCTGGAAAGCCTGGCTTTAGAATCTGAGCTCTGAAGCACTGTTTATTTCTGTTTTTTTTTTAATTGTTTGGGATTCATTGAGATACAAAGAATTAGGTTACACTGATTGCATTTGTTAGATAAAGTCCCTCTTATGTCTCACCCCCAAGAGGTGTGCCATAACACTGTGAACCCCCATCTCCTTCCCTTCTCTCCTCTCCCTACTCCCTCATTCCCTCTCCCACCCCTTGTATTAGATCATATACTGCCTTCATATTAGATTTGAGTACATTGGATTCTTGCTTCTCCATTCTCCTGATGCTTTACTAAGAAGAATATGTTCCCCCTCCATCTAGGTTAATATAAAAGATATAGAGTTACCATCTTTTTAATGGTTGAATGGATTACCATATACCACAGCTTGTTAATCCATTCTTGGGTTGGTGGGCATTTAAGTTGTTTCCACAATTTGGCGATTGTAAGTTGAGCTGTGATAAATAGTTTAGTGGAAATGTCCTTATGATAAAATGATTTTTTTTGGTTCTGGGTAGATACCTAGTAATGGGATTGCAGAATTGAATGGGAGGTCTAATTTGAGTTCTTTGAGGATTCTCCATACTTCCTTCCAAAAAGTTTATGTTAGTTTGCAGTCCCACTAGCAGAGTAAAAGTGTTCTTAAAAACTAGGGAATTTTACCTGTTCTACAGGACAAAGGCTGTTTAACTTCCTGATATATTACATTGCTTCTATAATGTCATGTAAACAGTTTTTTTTAAGCTATGTATGTGGCTACCTCCTCATGAACGTTTGAATAAATTAAAATATATAAAGCACTCATTGCATCCCCCAAACTTGTTCTCCTCTACGCCTTCCCCCATCACCATCTCCACCATGTGGGGCCTATCCATCAGTTCCTACCTCATCTAACCTCCACAAGGCATCCCTGGATGGGGCAGTCAAAATTTAACCTCCTCTCCCCAACTGTCCTAGAGACTGAGCATTTTCTTTTGCTGTCATCTTGGTGTTAATCAATTGCTATTTGCTTTTATTTTTGTGTGCCCTGGTCTGCCCCATGTTTTGCCCAAATAGAAAGGAGCTAAAGACTGTGGAGCCTTAGATTTCTTTATATTCTCAATGTTGTGAATTTAGAAACACAATAAATGAATGAATGAGAGAGAGGAAGTAGGAGACCCAGGAAGTCTGAAACTGCTGTGGATACCATTTAACATGGATTTTCCTGTCTCTTAAAACTATTTCCAAATGTCACCTCATTCTTAGTTATTTCTCTGGAAATAGATTTACCACTTGGGAAGTATTTGGCTTTGAATCTTCAGATGAGTCCAAATTTATCATTAAAATATTAGAAATCTTAGAATCATCTGATTTTTCTCCAAGGTATAAAATTTAGCAGAACTTCAGCTTCAAAAATGATTTTTAAAAGAACAATTGGCCCAGTGGATATCAATTTCTTAATAAATGTATGCCATCTCTTAAACAATTCACCATGAGTTTATGTCAAGAGGTCTCATTTGATAACAGATGACCGTTCGTCATGTTTTGGTAAAGAGAACATCCTTTCAAAGTCTTATTTTTTCCTACTAGATTCAACTACAATGTTTTCATGTTCTGCTTGACCTCACCAAATGATAAACTGTCTCCAAGTCTGTCTTTTCTTGGAAATACAATAAAACAAATTCACACTATTTCAATATAAAGCATGACACTTTTTTTTTCCAAATGTATTACACAATATACTGAGTCCAAAATCTAAATTGTCATGAGCCATTCCCTGATTTTCTTTTTTTTTTGTTTTTGAGACAGAGTTTTTCTCACTCTGTTGCCCTGGTAGAGTGCTGTGACATCGTCATTGCTCACAGCAACCTCAAATTCTTGGGCTCAAGAGCTCCTTTTGCCTCAGCCTCAGGAGTACCTGGGACTACAGACAGGTGCCACAACACCCTAGTTTTTCTAGTTTTACTTAGAGATGGGGTTTCAGTCTTGCCCAGGCTAGTCTCAAACTCCTAAACCCAGGCAGATTTATCATCCTTGGCCTCTCAATGCTTTCACTAGCATTAAAAGTGTGAGCCATAGCACCTGGCACCCCTATGATATGTTAAAGGGCACCCCCAAGTGACTAATGACCTTTTCTGTCATGATTCTTCTGTTCAGATTCATCTCAAGAGTTTCGCTATTGAGAAGGTCTTAAATGGAAAGACAGATGCTCATGGGATGATAAAAGTCAGAGGGTATCCAGAACAGATATACAAGACAACACGTAGACTGCCAAATCTGTTTTAGGGATACATTTCAAAATCAAGGAATGTAGTCACATCAACTGTCCTTACATCCCTACATTATTTCCCTTTACATGTTTACTTTCCTGGGATCCTCAGTGCCCTGTGGCACCCGTGGATTATACCAAGAGCTGTGCTGTGAAGGCCAACATTTGCTAATATTCTGTTTTATGTTATTACCTAATTGTTCACATTCTATTTTGTGGTGTTCTCTGATTGTTTTGGTGGTATGTGTGTGTTTTATACATGTCCCATCTCACCAAATGGTGAGCTCCTCAGGGACACCTCATGGCTCCATGGTCAGGGTCCTTATACCCATAGCTACAGCAGCTGATCACCCAGAGTTTGCTGAGAAAGACTCCCATCAAGATAAAGTCTCTAGTTGTCTATAGTGGGAACATCTAGGACACAAATCTTACTCCTCTGGGTCAAAGACTCTCCCTTAATAGTAAAGTAACTATTTAGCCTGGCTTATCTAGCACACCCATGGTTTACATCTGTTGTTCTAGCATAATTTTTATTTGTGTTCCCCTTTCTCTGACCAGTATCCCTGTTTGGTTGAAAAACCTATAGGCTTAATCTTGGATGTACCAGGATAAAGTCTAAATTCTTAGCATGAGGGTCCTCAGCACTTCACAGTTTGATCCCAAGGCAGTAGCCCAGGCTTTTCTCCTGTGACTGGGAGTGGTCTGCAGCAAGAAAAGAGGGTCAAAATCAAGGGGAGAGTTTGCCTCTGCTGTGTCCATTCTCTAGGCTGGGTACACAGTAGCTGGAGGAGAAGTTCTCATCAACCAACCTATCTGCTGATGATTTAAAGTTATTTGAGCATCCTAGCCGGGTGTGGTGGCTCACACCTGTAATTCTAGCACTCTGGGAGGCCGAGGCGGGTGGATTGCCTGAGCTCAGGAGTTTGAGACTAACCTGAGCCAGAACGAGACCTCATCTCTTAAAAAAAAACCAGCCATTGTGGCGGCGCCTGTAGTCCCAGCTACTTGGGAGGCTAAGGCAAGAGAATCACTTAAGCCAAGAGTTTGAGATTGCTGTGAGCTGTGATGCCACAGCACTCTACTCTCACTCAAAGTGAGACTCTGCCTCCAAAAAAAAAAAAAAAAGAAAAGAAAGTATCTGAGTATCCACAAAATGTATTGGGCTAAGGGCTTTACAGAAATGGGTCATTGACTCCTTGCAGTGACATTGTACTATTACCATCTCCCTCTTCATCCTGAAGAGATGAAGAAATCTGCAAGCAGCAGGCTGGCTCCAGGGCCTGTGTATTTGACCACAGGAGATAGAGGCAAAAACTCATCTTGTGAAACTTATTCCTAACGCTTCATCCCTACATAGCAAAGAGAAAAGAAAGAAAAGTCTAAATGTTAATGTTTTTCATCCCTTCAAAAAGGAAAGAAAAGGTCTTGCTGATTTGAAGGCTTTGACTTTGGATACCATCTGAGAGCTCATGTGTCCTAGCTTTACTACTGAGAGAAATATATCCAAATGACATCCTGATTTGTAATAGTACTTCCTGCAGAGATAACGTTAACAAAGTGATGAATTTGCTGGAAAATGTGTGTGTGAGTGCACACAGGCTCCACTTCAAATGCAAGCTCTTGCCAAACCTTAAACCAGTTAGCAGACAACACCCTGCACTAAACTTCTCTGTGGGGTGCACACATAAAACAGGCAAGGAAAAAACTACAGGCAGTGAAGCCAACAATTTTAATGTCTAACAGGTCTGCTGAACTAGGAAAGGCTGTGCACTGGCTGTTGGGACAAGTGGGTAAGAGAAATAGTTTATAAAATATTTGCTAGCTCTGCCAGGGAGAGAATTTGTCAGAGCAGGAGAGGGAATCAGGGTTGGTCTGGGACAGTGGCTGAAGGAGATACCCCTGACTCTGTGCCAGGACTGCAGGAAATGAGACAAGCTGGACCCTCAGAGTGGTGGTCAGCGTGCAGGAACCGGGAGTAGAAGGGTCAGGGAAGGGCTGGCTTCACAAGCAGGTGACCAGTGCCCCCAGAGGACCCTCCGTTTGAAGTTTAATGCTCTGTTGTCACTGTCATGAGTTCTTAATTTTGTTTTTCTTTTAAAAAATTATTTTTAAATATTAAAGAGGAACAAATGTTATTTGTTACACAGATAGCTTTTGTAATGCTTGAGTCAAAATGACATCCTACGGGACATGAGAGCAGGTGCTGAGGGCTCGGGGCCTAGCATCTTGTGCCATGGTCTCCCACTCCCTTCTCTAGTTTGATTCTCAACTGTCTTGTCCCCCAGCCCTGGCGCCCCTGCTGCCCGGCTGGCCTGCCACTTCCCATCCCTCTTCAGCAATGTCAGCTGCCTTCCACCAACAGGACCTTGGATGTGCATACCTGCATGATAGCATCTGACAGGATGTGGTGGCAGCAATCCTGGCAAAGGCTGGCAGTGCCACCATGCATTTGGTGTGGGGGGGTTGGCATGGGCAAGCCTCCCTCTGACTGCTACTCAGGTACACAATATGTCCCAGTGGAGCAGCTGTAATCTCTTGGGGTCCATGGGTTGGGGTGGGAAGGTCCTGGGGGAGGGGCAGGTTGGCTGTTCTGCCCTGGAGAGTAGATTGGGAGGAAGGTACTTTGATCCTGGGAGACAGTATGGTGTGAGGGGTGGGGTTAAAGGTTTGCACCCACCAGAGGAGTGCAACATTAAATAGGAAGTAAACGCCATGACAGGCCAAAATAGAAACTGTGAAACAAAGGAAAAGTTGTTGTGCTTTTAGTGATACTCTTTTGAGGGTCTCACCTTTTGATTTTGCTTGGACCCTGCAAATGCCACTGTCAGCCCTGAGTGAAGTGGGAGTTTTCAGTAGCATTTCCTGAATGAAAGTATTGCAAAACTCCAATACTTTCTTCCCCAATGAACTGTGCCTTTGCTACAACACTTTGGAAAAAGAATGCATGCAGCTGTCCTTCCACACAACCTGAGTAAGCCCTGCAGTGAAAGAATATAGCTGAGCTGTTGGGGAACACATTACTGTACCCCAACATTACAACATTCTCCTCCTCCCATCACCCTTTCTCCACACACTCTCTTCCAATCAAAGCTGGGTTCCCATTTCAAATTTAGGTTCTCTCCTTGCTCTCTACAGTGCAGGGATGGGCGGGGCGGGGGTTGCTTCTCACTGCTGCCATCAATTCCTAACAGTTATATCATACATATCAGCTCCCTTCATAACAGGTCTGTGAACGTGCTGGAATCCCCGCAGTGGCTGCTGTTCTTAGGCATCTGTGCCTTAGTAATTTGCTCTGTGGGATGGCCTGTTGCACTTCTGTAGATGGTTTAACCTTCGATATCGGCCCAGCCTCCCAGGGGCCCAGGCCTGTGGACTGTATCTTAAAGGCTAGGAGAGGCCAGAATTCTCTTTGGGCCATGGGGCATAACAAATTGGGTGTGGGTTCATTATTCAACAGCTCTTGTAATGTTTGATGGAAATAATTATGGAATGGTGTAGGATTTGCTTTAAAGTTGCTCTCCAATTATTTTTTAGGAGAAGAAGGAAAAGATCTGTTGGTTTGTACAAAAAGTTTTTATGAGGAAGAAAAAGTTCTACAAATTGGCTAATCAAAGACTAATTCTCTATTAAAATTTACTAGCTTCTCAAGAAAAAAAAGAAAAACTAAAAAAACCAAAAAAGACTGCCTTCACGGACAGTGCTGTTTCCCAGCCCCCTAATCATTTTTTCCCTTCTTCCTCTGAAGTCTCGGATTCGTCCATCTTTATTCTATCCCCAGGCATTAAAAAGACAGACTAGCAGATCCATTCACTCTTTCAGAATGTTGTTATTGAGCAATTACTATTTTCCCATTTTAAAGATACGTAATTGAACAAAGTGTGAACTGACAGTCTGGCCCAGGTCCAGGGTAATCTTTAACCTTCCACCTCTTTCTTTAGGGAGTTAGAAATATTCTAAGAGATGGAGGACTTACATTAGTTTGTGGGGATGCATATTCTACAACACTTTTGTAAATGTACAACTAAGTACAACATGCTAATCATCTAATGAGTGATGTATTAAAATTGTATATTTATAAGCTTAGTAAACATCGCAAAGTTACTGCAGTCTCAGCATTATCTATGCCCCTGCATGTTCTACTCGGACTTCTAGCTGCCATGAAACTCTGAAAAGTTAAGACTTAGCACATGCCCAAGCATACAGCAGGATTTCCCCAATTTTCTATAAAAATACCCCATCAGTATTCTTATCGAAGGGATACTCCCCTTCCTGAAAGAACATGAGTGATGTTCCTGAGTTGGCCAAGATTCTAGCCTTTTCCTATGTAATTTCCTTACTATCATTTAATTATGACAGATATATTTTCTGGTAGGTTTTCTGTGATCATTATTGATTCTGTCCTCTGGAGTGATGTATCTTGCACAGCAACAAAATTGTAGTCTGTCATTTTCCAGTAACTGGCTTTAGAATGGACGTGGACTGCAGTTCAAATATGAATGATTTTTATACTCCATTGCTCAAACCAATTTCCTGCTGTGGTATCTACTTGCTGCTATTACTCAGTTCTTTGTCACTGGATTATAAGAATGGGTGGGTGACCCATTCTTATAATCATTTCAAGAAATGAATAGACAAGTAGCATTCTGCCTTTATTTTCCAACTCTGCCTACACTGACTTTCTTAGGCATCCCTCTCCCCTTCCCTCCTCATGGACCAACAGGTCAGTGCCCCTGTCTGCAGCAAGGGCAAAGGCAGCTCGCATGGAATAGCAGCGCCCAGGGTCCTGCTGAGCTCTCTGGTTACCTGCTCCATGGCTACGCTTGGGAGGTTTCTTTTATCAGAACTGACTAATGAGTGAGTGGAACTTCCTGCCTGAGCTTAAAAGCCAGGAGACTTTTCAAGGGTGCTTTTAAATAGGCATTACTCAGTGTCAGTATTGATAAATAAGGCACAGGAGCTGTCTGCCAAATGCCAAGAGCTAAGGAGAATGCTTACGTTTGGATTCCACCTGTTCAGGTCAGAATAGAGCCACCGGTGGTGTGTGGATACCTACAGATACAAATAAGAATAGATAACATTTCTGGTTTGGAGATTTTCATGGGCATTTTTTTTTCAAGTTCTGTGGGTGACCTTATTCAGATTAGGGGTCTCATGATGTGTGCTTCTAATAAAAATAGTCGCCTTATTTATCAGATTCTAAAACACCTTTCACTATAAGTCATTCCACTATTTTATAAAAAACTAAGAAAAAATAAAACTGCTAATTAATGGCACTGCTTTTGTATCCCCTTGGGGCTTTTATTTTATGCTATTGAAAGACCTTCTTTGGCTCATTTACACATAAATTTTATGTTACTCATTATTTTCGCAAAAGAGATTTTCTTTTTTTAATAAATTATTTTAGAAGAGTTTTAATAGAAAAGTTGTAATAATAGGAAAAAGAAGGCTTGTATTCTTTACACCCCAATGTTTCTGCCATTAACATGTTACATCAGTGTGGTACATTTGTCACAACTAATGGCACATTATTAACTGAAGTCCGTACTTTGATTTCTTAGTTTTGTCCTAAGGCCTCTTGCCTCTGTTCCAGGATCCTACCCAGGACACCCCACTGCGTTTCGTAGTCATGTCTCCTTGGGGTCCTGTAGACCATATCAGTTTCACAGACTCTCCTTATTTTTTATGACCTTGATAGTTTTGAGGTCTCCTGGTTAGATATTCTGCAGAATATCCTTCAGTGTAATTTTGTCTGATATTTTCCTCATGGTCAGACTGTGGTGTGCACTTCTGGGGAGAAAATACCCATTACTTTTATGAAACATGAAAAATAAAATATAAGAAAAGGTGAGGTTAAATTACTACCAAATTTCTTCACCATGGGAGTCTGACTCTTCTGCTTCGGCATTCAAGTCAGCGTTGTCCATAGACTTGTTTTTCCTGACAGTATTATTCTCTGTGCCAGCAAGAACATGGGTGATGCAGCATTTTAAGACTATTCTCTGCTGAATTTTCTTCCAAATCACTGTCCGTCTTCTGCCAGCTTTCAAGCTGTCACTTTCTGGACCTTACTCGAAGGTGTCAGGGAAGGACAGCAAGATCACAGTGCACTTAGACAACTACAACTGTCAGCTACCATCGATTATAAAACACTTTTGGGACATTTGCAAAGACGGAGGGGGAAAAATGCACCTTAGATATAATACAATATGGGATTATACATTTTTAACATGCCATAAAATAGCTTTCAATTTAATATTGCTAAATTACTACTTGAAGTTTACACATAACTATGTTGCTTTTTATATCTCTAAAACAAATTAAAACCAGTAAATTCCCACCAACCAGATTAACATGAAATTGAATTTCCCTTTCCTAGGATTCAATTTCTTTTAAAATCTCAAGGAGCTAGTGTAGCCCCCATGGAGCTCTGTCTGTCTGACTTTCACAAGTGTTGGAAGAGGTGCAGAATCGACTCACACCATCACTGCACTGAGCCCAAAGTGTTAGTTCCCTACCATCCTACCTGGTATTGCTGGCTTGGGTCCCAGCACAGGCTGGTGTAGCTCCTGAGAGGAGACCCTTTGCAGCCACTGGCTCAGTCTGGGGTCCTTGCTAGGCTTCTCAGTGGCAGATCTAGGTGCCCACATTCTGCCTCCCAAAGCAGTCATGTCTGAAGATCCAGCCACCCAAGCAGAGCGGTTGCGGAGGACAGGCTCTAAGGTGCAGGGCCCCCACAGCCTTGGGAGATGTTCAGGGATCGATCCACAGCTAGTCCTCCTTCAACAACAAACATTCTTTTCTACTCTGCTGGAAGTCACATAGCCCCTGCATACTTTCCTTTTTTTCTTGCTAGTAGCACACAGCTTTTCCTCCTTAAAGTTAATCTTTATCCCATGTGCCAAGTTTACGTCATTTAGTAGCCCTGTTTAAGGTACTATACAAATAAAGCTAGAACCATAGTTTAGTGCTGGCTGCAGTCTTAGCTGCTCTGGTCCTCCCGATCCCATCTTTGACTCTCGTGTGTGTCTCTCTTGTATATTTCTCTTTTGTGTATGTCTCTCGTGTGCATGTCCCTTGTGCATCTTATTTCCTCATTCCCCACCATTCCCATTCTGGTTTGTTCTCCTCCTTCATACTGGTTTGTGAAAAGCAGGGTAGGAGGCAATTCTGGCCTCCACCCAGGAATCCATAGGGGACCATCTTCCTCTTGGGGGATGCGCCACAGATTAAGCCTCAATGTTCTTTTTTAAACCTCCAAATAAAGAGAGGGGTAATCCCATTTCTTTCTCTTTCCTTTTAACATAAAAATAAACCTAATTACTGGCAAAGCTATTTGTAGACTATCTTTAAAAGGCTCAAAGCACCCTATATTTTGATCTTTAAACCTCTCTGGGCCTTGAGGAATTTCTGATCCTGATGGAATCCAGACCTTAAAGCAAAATAGGGTGAGCAGAGGGCGCCTCCTCTTTCTTTCTTCTCCCAGAGTAGAACTACCTGCCCACCACAGATCTGGTTTCTACAAGACACGCACGAGCCAGGCTCTCCTTAGCTG
Source organism: Galagoides demidoff (assembly GCA_963574575.1). Lineage (NCBI taxonomy): Eukaryota > Metazoa > Chordata > Mammalia > Primates > Galagidae > Galagoides > Galagoides demidoff. The sequence continues at coordinate 45,796 of CAUYQV010040275.1, forward strand.
ACAGAGAAGGTGGCTCTCTACATCCTATGATATCAGGGGTGGAGGAAAGGAATTAGGAAGGGCTCTAGATCAAAAGATTTCCCTAAATTGTTGTTTGATCGCCTATGTGGATGTATTGAAGGACTTACATTTTTCTGTTGAAATAAAATAGGCCATGAGTTAGGGGTACTGTAGTCTAGCTTGGCATGAAACCAAACTGTTAAAAAGATAGCAAAAGTAAATAGTTATCTTGTTGTTGTTTTTTTTTTTTTTCAGGCCATATTACCTGATTTCTTTTAGAATTATCCCAGCTTATTTTGTGTTTCTTTCATAGACATTCTCATAGCAGAAACTTTGCATGACATAAATAAGCTTCACTGTGACAGCTTTCTGAAGCAGTGAGGCTTGTACTGCAGGTGTCCTCTCAGGGAACAGTCCCCAGCTTTTTTGGCACCAGGGACCAGTTTCATGGAAAAAAATTTTTCTAGGAGGAGGCAGGGAGGTGGGACAAGTAGCAGAGGAGCTTGGGCAGTGATGTGGTCCGGTTCCTAATAGGCCATGGACTGGTACTGGTCCATGGTCCAGGGGTTGGGGACTTCAGCTCTAATGGAAGCTGCACCAAAATCTGAGAATCAGAATTTATCAAACCACAATCATGGGAGGATTATCTGTATTACAAAAAAAAAAAAAAAATCTAGTCCTTTACCAAAGAAGCAGATAGATTTCTATAAATAGCAAGCTATCCACATCCTCCTCCACAGGACAATTAAAAAATCCAGCAAATTAAATTAAGTAGTCTGCAACAACGTATAGGCTTAAGTATTAAGAACGGGAAGTTTGTTAAGGTAGCTGCATTCTATACAAGTGTTCTTACATTGAATTTCAGTTATATTTCCTCTCTACGTGAAGAAGTAATATATTTTGACAGAGTTTTTGATTAGACTGCAATGTATTTATTTCCCAGATACTACAAATCCACAAGGAATTTCACTGTACAAAACAGAAATGAAAATCTAGTTTTATTTTCCGTGCTTGTGTTCTCAGTGGAGCATGAAGACTGTGGAAATGCGTGAATGTTGGAAGTGTTTAATGAGCGGTGAGAGCCAGCACAGGCCCCCAGGTCCTGACATCTGTTCCAATTTGTAATTGACTGTCACAGCCTATACTTTATGCTGTGATCATAACAAAAAGCATTTTTAAATTGCTCACGTAACCATATGTCTTGGACCATGGCACTATCCTTGGCTTCTGTATGTGTTATTTTTCTAGGTCTTTTAAAAAAAATTCACTAGGCACAATCAATTTAATCGGTATCAAGAAAGGAACTAAAAGGTTACCTCTGCCTCAATGAGAACAATTTAGAAAAAGTAAGAATTTACCTTTGTTTTCTAGAACTGAATTCCAGAGATTTATTAAAAAGGCATTTTGTGGATTTTAGACAAGAATTTTCAGGGCCAACTACAAAATAAAAACACAAGACCCCTCATTTGAAAAACAAGGAAAAAATTATTAAAAGATACTAAAGGGGTGGCACCTGTGGCTCAAAGGAGTAGAGTGCCGGCCCCACATACCAGAGGTGGTGGGTTCAAACCCAGCCCTGGCCAAAAAAAAAAAAAAAAGGATACTAAAATATAAAGCTTTTTCCTGTCTCCTCTGGTCCCTCCTCTTAACTTGTTATGATGCTGTTTTATTTAGTATTTAATGTCATTCTCAGTAAAGAAAAATTTAAATTTAAAATTTAATGAAGTTTACCTTTTATCTTTATATTATGCAATTAAAGTTTGAAACGCAAATGTGAAACTCCTCAATGAATTCGCTCACCCGCAGGCTCCATTATCCCGGGAATGTCCCCACAACTCCTGTTTTGTAGTCCATATATGCCTGTGTATTTTGTTCCTGCCAGAATAGTGGACATGCTGCACAAAACTAGCTCTACTTCGTAACCTCACTTCCTGATCTGTGCTTATTCTGACCAACACTCTTTTCTACTTATGACTCAGGAAGAACTGAAAAGGGTAAGAACTCTGGGATGCTCTGTCTCTCCCTTTGCCGGGGAGTCCTCATTGCAGCATAAGTGGTCAGCTGACACAGGGTAGCATCAGAGTGACTGGTTGGCCGGAGTAAACTGGTGCGAGAAACAAAGGGTGGTTCACGTTTCTTAAAATGCCACGCCTTCTCTCTGCATTTGAAGCAAGTTCTGGTTGCAGGTGGAAGTGTGGCCTCTGAGAGCTTGTTGTACCCCACCCCGTTACTCGGCTTTGGATGTGACAAGCTTACTGTGTTCCGTCTTTGAGTCTTGCTGAACTCCCATTAGTATGGGTTCCCCTGGACTGTGACCCTAATGGACCCCTTTGAATGCCCGGAGAAAGGGGGAAGGCAGGGAGCTGCAGATGGGCGTAGTGTCCCGTCTCTTCCGCTCACCCGCCGGCTCCACTGTCCCATCAGACTTCCTTTTCAAAACAGGAGCTGAAAGACCGGAGTATTACGAATTCAAGATAGTAACAGCGGTGTGTTAATCCGAGCACTGAACACTCCTGACCCCGGGCCCTGTGCGAGTAAGACACAAGCCCGCCCGCGGAGATGCCTCTCCTGCACCATCCCATGTACAAGATGGGGTGATAATGTGACAGTGGCACCGGGCAGCAGCGCTGTGTGGAGTGATCGAGTTCCAGTAGTCTGCAGAAGCAGCTCTCAGGACTAGTTTATCGCCCTTTACCCCCGCCCCCCAAATCAGGAAACGGTGGTTGTATTTCCACTAGGGAACTGTGTATTCAGTTTGGGTCAGGCAGTCCCTGTATGAGGCCCACTCAGCAAGACAGGCTTTCACACGCACGGGACTGGAGCAGAATGAATGCTCCTTGTTCTGTGCGGCGGCGGCGGGCAGCGAACTGTGCAGTAGTCAGCAAGGCTCCCAGCTGAGGTCAAGGGTCCGCCTGGGTATCTTTATTCAGTGGCAATCATTGAGGCGGTTTATAGCCAATAGCGCTGTGCAGGGTACTCAGGAGACAAAGGCACAAGTCATTAAAAGCAGTGGTGCAGTTGCCAGGTTGTCTCCCTCTGAAAATGAAGTCAGCTCGGTGGAGAAGGCCTCTGTTCTGAACTCGTGGATGGGAGATGTTTGAACCCAGAATGAAAAGAAGACGGAGAATGACGTCCGCCGGAGTAAGCCGGGGAAAGCGCTAGTTAACTATAGCATCCAAGTGAAATTTGGGACAGAATGAGTTCCAGGGTCCAAAGTTCCTGAAGAAATACTATAAATAATACTCCAACTCTACTCCTCTACTCTTCCTGGTAGAGCAGCTTATAAAATGCTGTTTTGTATGCCTAAGGTGTATTTGTTTTATTTACAATATTTAACCAAACATTCGACTTAGAAATATCAATTTTTAAAAAAAATTACTAAATTATAGTCCCTTATTGAGTTGGTATACATGAATTACATTAACATATTTTTATTTAAAAGCTAATTATTTTAAATAAATTCTATATATTTTCCTGGTATGGTCTTTTTAAATTTTCAGATTAAGATGAGGGTACAAATGATTAGTTTACATTGTTTACATTTGTTACGTAAAGTTGGAGTTGAGCCCTTCACTCACGGGGTGTGTAGTATACCCTTATTTTACTGATATGTTTTAAGGAAAAACAATGCTACCCTATACATTGTTCATTTAAAAAATACTGGACATGAAAATAGGCTCAGTGGGTAGGACGCTGGCCCCATATACCTAGGGTGGTGCATTTGAACCAGGACCCAGCCAGCTAAAACAGCAGTGGCAACTGCAACAAAAATAGCTAGGCATTGTGGCAGGCACCTATAGTCCCAGATACTTGGGCAGCTGAGGCAAGAGAATCACCCTAGCCCAGGAGCTGGAGGTTGCTGTGAGCTGGGAAGCTACGGCACTCTACCGAGGTCAACAAAGTGAAATTCTGTCTTGGGTGGGGAAAAAAAAAAAAAAAAAAAACTAGGTAAGGCATTATAAATATTCATGTTTCCAGAAAAGTGAGCCAGCCATTTCTGATCACACAACAGGTGAGACTTGTTGTCTTGTGTCAGTATGATTTTCCTTCTCTGATTCTGAAGCTTTGGGCTTGACCCCCTTGAGGACATCCGATTGTAGTTTTTAAAAATCTCTTTGCAGAGAAAAGGATTGATGAAAACATGGCATAAAAATCCATGTCTAGGGTATTCTTTTAAGGATTTTCCTTCACCCTGACCCATTTGGTTTTGAAAAATCTGGTTTCAATTTTCATTTCAAAAATTTAATAGACTTACTGGGCTTCTCAGGAAACATTAACTTTTTGGATTCCTGGGTCCTCTCCCTCGCAGGTGCCACAGTTATGGAGGATGACTAACTCCAGGAAATGCTGAGTCAGGACAGGGGGGTGCTGCCTCCAGTGCTGGTTCTCAAAGGATTTTTCTGATAAATAATGTTCTTGTTTCCAGACGCAGAGCCAAAATATCTGATAGTTGTGCGACCTGCTCCCCCTCCAAGTCAAAAGAAGTCATGCTCAGGTACAGTCATTTTCACTGGCATATTTTTTTTTCCTTTTATTAACTTTAAACCGAGATGAAATGCCTTGCAGAGTGGGACATTTAGGGCCTCAGTTACCCTGTCAGGAAGTCACACAGCCTGTCAGCAGGCACTATCAGGATCCAGTGGGATCTTACCCTGCACCACCACCTGCAAACTGCAGGGATTTAAACAAGTTATTGAACCTCCCCCCACTCCCAGGTTCTGCTGTGTCATCAGGTTGCTGTGGGGATGAAATGAGTGAATGACAGCACCCGGCCCCTTGTGAGTGCTGTGTTGGTGTCAGCTGGCCCTAGCCTGTTCTGTTTTGCAGTGTGCAGACTCACACCCACTATTGTGCCTTTCAGAGTGTAAGGACAGAGTTTTAGGTCTAAGCTGCTTAAGTAGACTCTCTACATTTTGAAAGGATACACTTTTGTGTGTTAAATGGACCGAAGGAAGGTGTTCTTTACTTCTCATTCCTCCCTCCTGCAGCTGTTCTCTGTACTATTCACACATAGTGGAAGGACTCTTTCATACTAACAGCAACGACTACCTTCCTAAGCCTAGGAAGACCTGAAATAGGAAAGAAAATAACATATAAATAAAATAACCCAACGAAAGAAAGATTAAAATCCTACATCTAATTTTACTACTAAAACTTCTCAGATCAGCACTTTGGGATCACCAAGGCAAGTGGATTGCTTGAATTTAGGAGTTCGAGACTAGTGTGAGGAAGAACAAAACCCCATCACTCCTAAAAATAGAAAACTAGCTGGGTGTAGTGGTGGGCACCTATAGTTCCAGGTACTCAGGAGGCTGAGGCAAGAGGATGGCTCAAGCCCAAGAGTTTGAGGTTGCTGTGAGCTGTGATGATGCCCCAGCACTCTACCTAGGGGGACAGAGACTCCATCTCAAAATAAATAAATAAATAAATAAATGAATAACAACTTCTAAGATTAAATAAGCTGATTCCTCTCCTGCTATGAGGAAGAACCCATAGAAACCATTAGCTTTTCCATCTGCTGTCACATCTTCCTAACTGTAGATAAGTGTTCATCACAAAGTTTTGCTTTTCTTTATCTAATGTGAAGTCATTTATAAATAATTATCTCCTAATCATGTTTATCTTTTACAATACACTGATTATCCCCCCCACACAAAAGGATTCTTTTATGTTTGCTATATTTTTCTATAGGGATAAAACAGGAGAGAGAGCATTCGACTATCCAACTCTGCTGAACAAAGGGGCCCTTTGTAGCTCTGTACTCAGTCTCCTGTATGTGTGAGCCCAAATCTGGCTGTCAGCAGTCAGTTGCCACAATCCCCTCTCCTCTTCCTGTTGATTTCCACTTCTTTGAAAAGCAGCATTGAAAGGTTAAGCATTTAGAAAAAATACACATTTCTTTTTCCTGGCCTCTTATCCCACAGCAAAAGGGAAATCTCAGTCACTCCCTACGACTTGTTAGTGAGAGTTATCCAGGCAGTTTTCCATACACTTTAAAATAAATACACTCTCAATATTGTAAGACTGTATTTCAAAATATTGAACAATAAAATTAAGAGACATAAATATGGCTCCAAGGGATCTATTTTCATATGAATAGTAATTGAGCTGTTTCTTGATACTAGTATAATTATAATACAAATCTGTACAAATATATAAGAAAAATCAAGAGCATTGTCACACCTTAGTTCCACTTAATAATTTCATTTCATTTTGAGGATTTTAAAACACTGGCCTTAGAAATTATTTTTCAGTTTGTTATGGCCAGCTCAGGAAATTGTTTCATCTTGCTCAGGATATAATGCCCCACCTTTCCTTTCAGGTGACAGATAGAATTTTTGTTTTTGTAATCTGTATTTGGGAATAATGTAATGACTAATGGATTAGATTCCATTTTATATTTGCATCTGCCACATAAATTTTAGTTATTTAATCATTTTTAAGATTCAAATTTAGTAAAATATATTATTTGGTCATGTAGGGGGAAAAAAGTGTATATTTTGTTTCTAAATGTTATTATCTTTACCATTGTGAGCTAAGCCAGTAATACAGAAAAAATAAAACTAGATTATTCTTGAAGAGACCTGGGTTTGAGTTTTGACTTTGCTCTTAGAATAACTTTGGACACCCTTGAAACTTCTCTAGGCCTTATTTTTCATCTGTAAAATGAATGAGATCATTGCATTACATTTGTGAAAATCAAATCAGGGATTGAAAAATGAGTATTAGAGTCCCTCATGTTCAAACTCTAGGTGCCAGCTACCTTCCCTCCAGATGCTAAGCTGCCTTCCTCAGAGGCCCGACATAGATGATTTGAAGCACCATCCTAGGAGGTGCCATGTGTGGACTAGAAAAAATTTTCAGAGAAGGATAAACACATGTTTGCAACCAAGTAAACACAAAACTATCCTGTAAAATTATTTTAAATATCTTTAAAAGATCATCTGTACCTCTATGAGACAATTTACGCCACTAGATTTCCTGTTGGAAATCTTCTGGCTCTGAATGTTTCTTACTAGAAGAACAATTTATAGAATTTATTTCTAACAGAAGCAACATGCATGGCACAGTTTTCCAGAGCATTTGATTCAGGATAACCACCAGTGGACTCATGTGAGAGGGACCCTCCTACTCACCTTTATAAAGGTCACAGGCCACTTTACCGCTTAGCCTCCCAGTCCATTAGATTAAGTTAGCACAAATTCTTCCTATGGCAAATGTGATGTAAATAGTCTAATGAAATAAAGAAGGGAATTCAATGGAGCATGTAAGTTTCAGGTTCTATGTAGTTTCATTAGGCTTTCTATAGAATTTTTGTTTTATTTACATTGATTTTTTTTTTTTAACAAGCCAGTATTGGTTTCCATGGTTGAGAGTCTTCCTTTCTTTTTTTCACCATCCTCCCATTTTTATAGTTTTGAAAATGCAAATCTCTGGTCTCGTGTATATGTAAAAAGAATTTACAGTGGTTCATGTGCATAACTTTTGGCATCGCCCGAGTCCACCCGGTTCTATCTGAACAAATGTGCTTCTTCTTCACGCACTGTTGGAACGTGTGTGCCTTTTCCATATAAGAACTTATTGCAAAACATATGCTGTTACGTTAGTATCACAAGATACATCGCATTTCCAAATAGGATAAAAAGAAAGACTATAACCTACTATCTAGATGGCAGGTTTCTTTTTTCTTCTTAGATGTTATTTCACACTAATTCATAGTAGTAGGGGGAAAAATAATGCTTGTAATTTATCTGTAAAAGAAATGAAATGAATAGTGTGTGTGCATATACAATGAGGACTGTCTGGAAAGTAACCTGCTAGATATGCCTCTATTTTCCATATAACATTGCTGATACTTTCTGGATGTCTCCTGTACATACATGCATATAGATATGCATCTGTGTATTTATTTCCCTGATTATAACCAAGACCTCTGTATCCTTTCCTAACCCATAATGAAGTAAAAGCTAGGTATAGTTGCATATTATTAATATTGCAAATATAAATTATATTATGATTATAAATGAATTATATTATGTATATTTTACATTTATATGAACACATATATACACATATATATAAATCTTAAAAAAGGTATTTTATTTGATTCATGGTTAAATTCATGAGCAAAAATTAGTAATATTGTCGACATTATGGAAATAAGAGGAACTTGATGTTTATCTTGCCAAGTCATCTGTATGAATTTTACCCAAATCATGATAATGTACTAAATGTTTTCAGAATTAACCTGTATGCTACCTCCATAGGTAAAACCCGTTCCCGCAAACCTCTCCAGCTGGTAGTTGGCACCCTGTCACCAAGCTCCGTCTTCCTGTCCTGGGGTTTCCTCATCAACCCACACCACGACTGGACTTTGCCAAGTCACTGTCCCAATGACAGGTAACCCACCATAATGGGAAACTTTGGTTTTCATCTGAAAACTAGTGCTTGCTTTCAATAGTATAGTATCTATCTGTACATGCCCGAGAAGAATGTGTAAATATCAGGACCATTAGCATTTACTTGTCACTTCTTTGCTGTGTAGTCTGTCCTAGGTGTGAGGAGAACAAGGTGTCAGTCGGGGCCCTACCCTTGAGAAAGTTACCATCCACCTGAAGGTAACTTTCTTCCCCAAATAATAAACGGCAAGTGTGAAGGAGTTAAATAGCAAGTTGGCAATATCGATGATAAGTATAATAAAAGCTCAGAGGGGCCCAAGCTCAGAAAGTTGGAAAGATGATTAGAAAAGAATGAATCTTTGCTTTGACAAAGATTGGTTTCTAAACCAAGCTGCATCACCATCACTTGGAAACTCTTCCAAAATGAGAATTCTTTTTTTTGCAGTTTTTGGCTGGGGCTGGGTTTGAACCCGCCACCTCTGGCATATGGCACCTCGGGTGCCTCTGGAGCCAGCGCCCTACTCCTTTGAGCCACAGGTGCTGCCCTTTTTTTTTTTTTTTTTTGAGACATGATCTCACTTTGTCACCCAGGCTTAAATGCAGTGAGTGGCAAGATCATAGCTCACTGCAGCTTCAAACTCCCAGACTCAAGCCCTCCACTTTCCCTGCCTCAGCTTCCCAGGTAGCTGGGCCTACAGGTTTGAACCCCATGCCCAGCCAGGAAAATTCTTAGGTCCTCCCCCAGACTTAACTGAAGAGAGGGCTGGAGCCATTAGGTTGCATTTTTAACAAGCCTTCCAGGTGATTCTGCTGTCCACTGAAGTTTGGGAATCATGTCTTAGAAAACTGGAGATACTTGCAGGGAAAGCTTTAGACAGAGAAAAAGCACAGGGCTGAAGATGAAGCTACCATCTTCTGTAGGTGAACAAATAGAAAAAAGGTCTAATTTTTAAGAAAATGACTGCCATTTATCTATCTGTTCATTTAGTACATGTATTTCATACCATGTGTCCCAGGCACTCTGTTAAATGCTAACCCATAATTCTAAATTGGTTATAAAAGGTATTTACTTATGAAAATACTTACCACATTAGCTTCAAAATTTAGAAATTTTCACCTGGACAAGCATTCAAAATTTTCAGGCTTCAATCAAGATATTTTATTTTTAGAGTTTATTTTAAACATATTCAAAGTGATTTTTAAAGTTTAGAAGTTTTCTTTCTTTCTTTTTTTTTTTTGAGACAGAGCCTCAAGCTGTCCCCCTGGGTAGAGTGCCGTGGCATCACAGCTCACAGCAACCTCCAACTCCTGGGCTCAAGGGAGTCTCCTGCCTTGGCCTCACCAAGTAGCTGGGACCGCAGGTGCTCACCACAATGCCCAGCTATTTTTTGGTTGCAGCTGTCATTGTTGTTTGGCAGGCCCGGGCTGGATTTGAATCTGCCACCTTAGGTGTATGTGGCTGGCGCCTTAGCCAATTGAGCCACAGGCGCCGAGCCATTTTATTTATTTTTTTAATAAAACTTTATTGAGGTATAATTTAAACGCAGTAAAATGCACGAATCTTAGGATACAGTTTGAGTTATGACAGTGCACGCAACCAGGCAGCCTATACCCATCAAGAAGTAGAACATTTTTATCACCATGAAAAGTACTTTCCTCCAGAAGCAACCACTGTTTTGGTGTCTATTACCACAGATTAATTTGCCTACTCTTGAATTCCATATACATGGAGTCATATAGTAGGGGCTTTGGGTTTTTTTTTTTTTTTGTCTTTTTTATTCAGCATGCTTTTGAGATTCATTCATGACATTGCACATCAATAGCTCATTCCCTTTTTATTCCTGAGTAGTTTTCCATTATGCAAAATTTTCTAATGTTTATTTATTCATTCTCCTGCTGATGGACACTTGAATTGTGTTAAATTGCGATTTCTGTGAATACAGAACTGCTAAACATTTTTGTGTAAGATTTTGTGTACATACACTTTGATTTCTCTTAGATAAATACCTAGAAGTGGAATTGGGTGGGGGAGGTTACAGAAAGATGTATATGTAATTATTTTTTGCCTAAACGTTCCATCTCCATTCCCACAAAGAGCGGGAGTTATGGTTGTTCTACATCCTAAGCAGCATTTTGTGTTTCCAGCATTTTCTATTTTCCTTATTCTTATGTAGTACTAATTCATTAGTTTTAACATATATTTCCCTTGCACTAAGGACACTGAGCAATTTTTCATGTATTTTTTGGGCCAGGTTTATATTTTTTTGTTTTTTTTTTTTATTTTTGTCTAAATTAAACTAAAAAGAAGGGCCTTTAAAAGTATTTATATGTTTCCAAAAGTACCTATCATATGACTTTGATTAGAAAATCTAGACTAAAAAGGAAAAAAAAATCAAATTTTCCTTCCTATGTCTATGTTTCTCAAAGGATAAATACTTCGGAAAAGGCATGTAGAAGATATTTCCAAAACTCAATTTTTGGAAAAATAATTTTAAAATGTTTCAAAGAATCTGAAATATTCCTTATTTGACCCACCACTAATCCCAGAACTTGTTTTGTTTGGAAAATGGACTCTTGAAAGAACATGCCTTCTTATGAAGATTCCAGTTTCTAGTGGGTTAGTCCAGGGTGCCAGGGCTGAGAAAATAAACATTTAGGGATTGATTTTTTTTTTTCATTAAAAAACAAATTCTCTTATTAAAAAAAGAAGAAGAAAAGGAGTGAGGAGAGAGAGGAAGAGTGGAAGAGTGGAAGAAAAGAAGGAAATTAATTTGGTAGTCTTACAGCAAAATGTCACCTGATTTTAATGGTTAGTGCACTTTCCTGATAAGTGTTTGAATCTGCTTGTTTCATGGATGTAAGTTTCTCCCCTGTCCTCAAGCCTTTCCTTTAATGTCACTTGGTTCTACTGAACCTTCCATGAAATAATTTATCTGACTGATTCTAATTGATAGTTGTCACCATGGTTTGATAGCATAGGAGATGATGGATATAGAGGTGAGGACAGATGACCTAATGAACTTAATATTTTATTTTTATTTTTATTTTTTTTAGCCAACCTCTCCCCTCACTCTGTTTCCCAAGCTAGAGTGCCGTGGCATAATAGCTCACAGCAATGTTCAACTCCTGGGCTCAAGCAATCCTCTTGGCTCGGCCTACTGAGTAGCTGGGACTACTGGCATGATCCACCACACCGGGCTAATTTTTCTATTCTCGTAGAGACAGAGTGTCCCTCTTGCTCAGCCTGGTCTTGAACTCCTGAGCTCAAGTGATCTTCCTGCCTCAGCCTCCCAGAGTGCTGGGATTATAGGTGTGAGCCACTGCACCTGGCTGGACCTAGGATTTTAACCCAAGCAGTTGACTATAAGGCCCAAGCCATTCAAATCACAGCAGATCTCACCCTAACCCTCTTGGCACACACATCTAGGCTCTGTCCTTCTTATCAAATAGATGGAGTCATGAGTCGTGTGTCAAATCACAATATTTGAAATCATTAATTCCATTTGGAACAGGGCTTTGAAAGATATAATAATGACAGATCAGTGCAAGATGCTTATATACTTTCAAACCTGAGTTGAGTGGGAGAATCAAGGTATTCTTAACTAGAGTAGGGATCTGTTCAGTTATTCTTCAGACTTAAAGGGAAGGATTAAACAGTAATGACTAAAAAGAAATATTTGGAGTACTTGTGTATTTCATTACTATGCCTTCTTTCTGACTAGTTAGCACAGCTAATAAAGAGCTGACATTTAAAGTCTTTGCAATATTTGAGGAAAAAAACAGTAGTCCTTATTGAAAAGCTTTGAAAATGCTGCACACATTATAAGCACCCCAAACTGCAAATGAATATAATTAAAAACAGATTTGGAGAAATCTATCTTCATATGTTTATGCAGATTATTTTTGAAGAGTTGAATCCAGTAGAACAGAATGAGCAACCACAACTACAGGGGATGATTACTACTTAAAAAACTGGAAGATTAATACAGCTGAAATACTCCTTTCAAAAAACCTGTGGGATCTGGATGCTCTTGTCACTACGGAAATACCAACTGGTGTCATTTTAATCCATTGATATTTGGCACCCTCTATACAGTCTCTGAAGTTTAAAAAAAGAATCATTTTACATTTGTTTGTGCAGCCTCATTTGTCCTATGCAAATAATATGTTGAAGCTTTTTCTTTACTCTTGGACATCGGACTTTCTCTATCAAAGCCCTTAGATACTAACTTTCCAGTAAGAAAACTCTAGCTTCGTGTTTTGCTTTAAGCTCTGAAGTATTAATGAAATGTCCCTTTATCCTTGGTGATGTGTTTCTGTTCCTATTGCAAAGGGTCTATATGGCCCTCTCATGTTTTTACATCTTTTCTGAGTTCATATTGGAGAGCAGATGTGCCTATTTATAGCTTTTATTCTTAACAGGCTTTGAATAGAAGAGTGTACATACACATTTGTCTTCAATAGACCCTCAATTTGAAAGAAAGCTTCCAATTGTCCCTAATGAAGAGTAAAACATGTTTTAAACCCAAATTTATTTCACAATTAATAGCTTATGCTTTCCTTCCCAAGTTTCCAATTGGTTAAAGCTTTTAAGATTGCTTTAGTTCTCACTCCTTTGCCAACTTATTAAAGCTTTATCATTCATTTAGAAATAATTTTCACATTTTCTAACACTCACATTGTATCTATTTGCTCTTAATGTAGAATGAGAGCTCTCTTTTTTGGCCAGTCCAGATCAGGCTCTTGCCTTTTATTTTTTTCCTCCACAAATGTTTAGGAAGTGGATATTTTTAATGTTTGGATTCTTGCTGGACTGAGCCTAATACCTTGTTGCCCACTCGTCCTGTCATGTGAATTTTAAACTCAGTGAGGAAAGGGACCATGTGTATCCTGCTCACCATTATCACCCCAATCCCCAAGGCAGCATCTGGCATATAGTGGGCCCCGAGTGAGTATGTGCTAAATGAATACATAGAGAAATTGTCAGTATTTTCACCTTGTGTCACCATTACTTCAAACTCAACACGATAAAATTGAACTCACGCTTTTCCTCTTGAACTATCACCTCATTTATCTCTTCATTACTTTCTGAAGTTCCATAATTGTGCCATTTTTTCTAATTCAGAACTTTATTTATTTTTGTCTCCTATAGCTTACGAAGGCCCCAAGCTATATTGATCTCCTCTGGAAAATCTATGTGACCTGATTTTAATAGTTATTCCACTTTCCTGATAAGTCTTTGAGTCTGCTTATTTCATGGATGTGATTTCTTCCTCTGTCCTCAAGCCTTTCCTTTAATGTCACTTGGTTCTACTGAACCTTCCGTGAAAGAATTTATTGGACTGATTCTAACTGATAAATGTTGCCATGGTTTGATAGCACAGGAGATGATGAATATAGAGGTGAGGACAGATGACCTAATGAACTTAAGATTTTTTTTTTTTGGCTGGTGTCTTACCCAACTCTTGTGAATTGTGAAATAACTTGAAAATGTATCTGCATCTTCTACATCTCCATCTCCACACTGATTCCAACCTGTGCACTTCTCTTCTTACCCTGAAGCCTGACAACAGCATCCTGGCTACGCCCCCTGGCTCTTTCCTTTACTCATGCAGTGTTTTCTGGCTTCCAAGTACTGAGGAGCTCTAGATTCTCCACTGTCACCTCCTTCTTTCTTCATCCCCAATATATCTTTACCTCTCCCTCTCTTCTCTTCTTTCCAAGGAACACATCTCTGATTTCAGGTGGTGCTGGTGATCCCATCCTTCCCGCACTGATCTGTTGCCATCAGTGCCTGGCCTCCTGTAGGCTAACATGCTCAAGATGCCCTGACCCCAAACCACAGCCTACTATTGATCCTGTTAATATCTTCTACACTACTTTCCAACTTCTTCTCTGAATTCCCAATCTTCTCAGAGTTTTCTGCTCCTGGGTTCTTGATTTCTATCTTAACCACATGGTTGCTTTCCAACCCCTTCCTACTATTCCACTGGAATGTCTCTTGGTGGTTACCAATGATCAGTTAATTTCTAAATCCAGTAGAGTTTTTCCACTCTGTGGAATTGTTGGCCATGCCATCCCTATTCTTGAACTTTCTGTCTTTGCCATTTTTCTGTGGGTTTTCCTCTTGCCTCTCTAAGTATTCTTCTTGTTCTTTGCTTATCATACCTCCCAAATGTGAAACACGGTTCTACCCTTGGCTCTCTCATCTACAGTAGCCTCTTCTCTCATCTATGTCTTGTCTTTAACTGTCACCTCTGTGTAGAACAGTGCTTCTCTAACGTGATGCATGCAACTCATAAAGTGTAGATTCTGGTTCAGCAAGTCCAGGGACTATCCCAGAAATTGTTTCTATGTTCTACAGAGAACAGGAGAAGTGGTGGTCAATTTGTGGTGGTCTGACTCCCAAGGCTGAACCTCTAATCTGGATCCTCTAATCTGGTCTTAATTCTAAGACTGTGTTTTCAAGTTGTCCATTGGATATTTCTATTAGAGTGACTAGGTAACAGTGATCACCTCACATTCAAACTAAATTCATATTTTCTACACTACTAAAACAAACAAAAAACCTCTTTTGGAATTACTCTAACCCCCCTATTCTCAAATTTCAAATCTTAGTTTTGGTTTTTATTTTCACTTCTCTTGGCAGACCTATTCCATAAGGAGTCTGATCTCATAAATTATTTCCCAGAAATATAACTTTTACCTGTTCCTTTTTTAAAAATTCTTTTCCTTCTGTGATTCCTTGTTATCTCAGACCTGGGCTACACTTTATGCCTCCAGTTTCTCTGTGGGTGATTTTTCCACACTGGTAAATCTAGCTCCCATTATCACTGAGACACGTATTCACTGGCAGAGGCATGTCCACCAGCTCCCCGCTGCCTGGTGAAACGAGTCATATAGTATCTCAAAGGATATCTGGGTCACACTTCTTAAGTGAGGTATAAATCTCACCTACTCTGTTTTCCCTGTGCCTGGGTAGGATGCTCTGTTTTAAATCACACTGCTGGAGTGGGATTTAAAATGCAGCATGTCAATTCCTCAAGTTCAGGTTGGAGAGGGCCCCCCAGCCCACTCTCTGCCTTCCAGCTGCCTTCTTTAGTCATATACAATGCATGTCTGTCTCCCTTACTATGTTATGAGCCCATTTTTGATGTTCTGCAGTATCCCTCTGTTCTTCATCTCACAGACTTAAAGTTATGTTTTGCAATAGTGGGTCTCAATAAACATGTAAGTGAATAAGTAAGTGGAAGTGGAATGTCAAGAAAAGGTCTTCAAAATCCTCAAGCCAATCTATTCATCCTTTGAATCTCTCATGCATGTCTCCCATCTGGAGTGCACAGTGAGCCCCTCTAAGTTAAGGTTGGCAAAATAGCACGAATGCTGAAGATAGAAATTCTGGATCACACAGATCTAAGTTCATAACTCTGCTCTGTTGTTATCTTAGTGGCCTTGAATGGGTTACTTAAATGCTTTTAGCCTTGGTTTTCCTTTTTTTTGGGGGGGGAGTAACAGAGTCTCAAGCTATTGCCCTGGGTAGAGTGCCATGGTGTCATAGCTCACAGCAACCTCAAGGGATCCTCTTGCCCCAGTTTTTCTATTTTTAGTAGAGACGGTATCTTGCTCTTGCTCAGGCTGGTCTTAAACCTGTGAGTTCAAGCAATCCACCTGCCTCAGCCTCCCAGAATGCTAGGATTACAGGCATGAGCCACCATGCCTAGCCTTAGCCTTGGTTTTCTCATCTGTAAATGGGGGTAATGATAGTAATAACATAGGGTTGTCAGAATGAGATGACACATGTTAAATGGTCAATATAGTGTCTGGCACATAGTGAGCACTCAATAAATGGTACTGTGTTGCTAGTCTGCTTGTTGCTTTTGATGTAATTAACTTTATTTCACAACTACCACATCAGACAAGCCATTCCACTTCATTTCAGATAGCAGTAAAGCTACTAGAAACTTCTTTCTTTCATTGAATTTAACCCACCATGAGTGAGTGATATTAAATGAAGAAGGGATATCACCTTGGAAATAGTTGATCACTTTGAAAATTACCACAGAAGTCCAAAGATAAGAATCTAACTGACTCTTAAGTGTTACTTAGGAATAGAGAAGGGAAAAATGCAGGGGGAATCACATAGAGAAACATGCCTAGACTTGATGCTTGATTGCACATGGGGGAGGAAGGAGTATAAGTCAACAGAAATGTCACAAAAGGAATGGATTTGGGAAGGAAGATGAAGAGTATATTTTAAGGTAGTTATGAAATTTGGGGAAAATTAAAGTCATTTGATCATAAAAAAGATTTTATTGTAATGAAGTCAGATCACAGATTTAGGTATCTAAACATGTTTAGAAACATGTTTCTCTATGTGATTTAGGTATCTAAATCTGTGATCTGTGATGATGAAGTGTGAAGAAGAAGAATTCTGTAAAAATTGTGTTTAAAAAGTAAAAACCAAAAATAGTGTCAGGGTTAAGAGAAGAATATTAGCTTCATTTTTGTTTTGGTGGAATGAAATTATTTAAAAAACTTTTAGACATGGGAAGGTCCTTGAAATTTCAAGAGAAAGATTGGCGAGTTGGTGGAATTAGAACATAGAATAAAACTACCAAGATGCTTATTTGTTAGGAAGAAATATACTTCTTCCCCTGAAATCAGAGAGAAAATGAAGAAGACGGACTTTGAGAGAAAGGGGATGAGGATAGAATTTATATCAGTGATTACAATCTCAATAAAGCATGAAGCAACTTGGAGGAAGGAAGGGAGCATCAGGAAATGTTTTTGATGTGAAGAGAAGAAAAAGTGTGAAATAGATCTTTTAGGAAATGTAATAGTAGTTAACCATGTAAAAATAATTGCTGAGAGAAAAAAGGTATTTAAAAAACCCCAAAGAGGGGGGACCCCAAATATAGTCAACCATGTGCATTATGCTGGGGTAGTTTATGAAAGAACTAAATTAATTTTGTTGTTCAGTTTCTCCAGTTGGTGTAAGCTACTAACATTTGCATCAGAAAATTTAATTTGTGGAGTTGCTACCTCTGTCTCAAGTACTTTATTAGAATAGAATATCTGAAATGTTGCTGAAATACATTTCTAGAAAAAGGATCTTAAATGTCATCTAGTCTAATCTAATTCCTCTTTGAGAAATTAAGGCACAAGTGAGTAAAAAGTCTCCCCCATGTCATGCTACGTATTACTAGTTTTCAGCTGGCTAATATCCAAGCCAAGCCACTATCTGCCTTTCCACTACACTTTGAGAAGCTATGGATTTTCTAAAGCTATAACAATTATCGTCAGCATTGTGACTACTCAGGCATCCCAACCACAGGGTAATGCCAGGTGAACCAAATACTACTTCCAACAGTTCATAGAAGGACTAAATTTATCTTGCTGTTCAGTTAGAACATGAGATGTTCTTATTCTTAAAACCCCAATTTCTGGAGGTGAGTCTGATGACATTCACAGGCTGATGTCTGTATGCCGTCAGCGGTTAGCAGACTTATCGCCTCTCTGTAGACCAGTGTCCAGCATTAATCATTCACAGAAGAAGGTGTAACCCACATGTGATTCTGGATGTCCTCAGACAATTGTGAGAAGACTGACTATCTGTTATGGTATATGCACAGTAAGACAGAAAAAGCCTTCAATAATGCTAATGTTGATTCCTTTTATTTCCATTCTGGGTCATTTTATCTGTCTCTTTCCACTACTTTCTGCCAAGCACCAGAGCAGAAGAGAGTCCAGTGCAGTTCAAAGGTCCTGGAGGCAGCAGCATCTGCCTCCCAGCTCTGTCACTGATCAGGGCTTAGGTACTTCTTGGCCTCTTTTTCTTCCATGATAATTCTTACTCTGCTCAGAGTTGTTATATAGATAAGCTTAAATAAGCAAATAAAAATCTTATGCCTTTTGCAAATGTACAATGTGGCCATTCATTGTATTTTGTTTCAGTTTGCATCGGATCTATAGGAATGGTGTATTTGGGCAAGTGAAGCAAAATGTAATGGGTTGCAAAATATGCTTGCAGACCTAACGGCTTAAATCAGTATTTTTTAGTGATTGTACCAGTAGTTATTTTGAGCAATTATATTTTAATTTTAAAACAACCCTCATTCCATTCACTCATTCCACCAATATTTATGGAGCAACCACTCTGTGCTAGGTTATAAAGCACTGTTTATTATCATAAGGCCTAGATTATTATTATTATTTTTGTTGTTGTAGAGACAGATTCTCACTTTATTGCCCTCGGTAGGATACTGTGCCGTCACACAGCTCACAGCAACCTCCAGCTCCTGGGCTTAGGCCATTCCCTTGCCTCAGCCTCCCAAGTAGCTGGGAATACAGGTGCCGGCCACAATGCCTGGCAATTTTTGTTGTTGTTGCAGTTTGGCTGGGGCCAGGTCTGAACCCGCCACCTTTGGTACATGGGGCCGCCACCCTACCCACTGAGCCATAGGCACCGCCAAGATTTTGTTTTAAAATCAAGGAAAATTTACTACTTTAAGTATAGTGGTCTCATTTGCTCTCTCCTTGAAAAACATAATGTGATGTACAATAAACAAAACTTAGAACTTGTCTACATTTTATCAACTGAGACAATGTTGACAAGGACAGACCCAACTGGAGGAGAAGGGGGAGATGCCTACACATTTATTTTTCGTGGCAAACTCAGAAATACAACAGAGGGTATTTCAAATGCTTTGTGATTAAAATTAAAAAAAGAATTATGGGAAGGAGTTTTTTAAAAACATGAGGTTAAATTTAAGTTTTTGAAAAAGAACAGAACATTTCTCTTTCATTTTGTTCATGGGGAGATGATACGAGATCAAGTTGATTAGAAAGCCTTGAATCTGGCCTTTGGTAGTTCTGTTAGCAATGGGAGCCCTGGATCATGCAAGCAATTAAGTCCTCAGAAATGTATCTGTTCTAGAGATACATAATTGTGGTAGCCCATCTGGTCTGATTTTAGCTTTTCAGCTTTTCTCTAAGGTCCTGTAAGAGCCAAAGGACGGGGGAAAAAAATTCCATGCAGTACACTTGTCAAGAAATATATTTCATAAATCAAGGTTGACACAAAGGACTTCTATTACATTCTATTACAATTCTATAACATTTGTTCCCAGTAGCAGTTAGTGTTTTGGCTGGAATAGGCTCCTTTACTCATTTTGTCTTCTACTTTGGAAATGAGGGATTGGAGAGCAGCTTTTCCTGGAAGGAAACAAGCTAATGAATGTCTGGGAGCCTTTCAGTGGTTCCTACCCAGTAAGAAAGCAGTCTGAATATATAAATGCGTTTCCTCTCAGAACTCATTAAACTGTAAATACCACACTGACTTCACGGGCACCCCTCCCGTGCACAAGGGCTCTCCGCTTAGGAGGACCAAGGCTTGTTTAATGCTCTGCTGTTGCTGTCTTAAAATGCTTAACTTTTGAAAAAAAAAAAAATCATGTTGTCATTTTGTAGTCAGCGCCACAAATGAGGTAGCCCACCCTGGGTCCTCATTTCCAGAGATTCTGGGTAGTTGTTTTTGTATCACCAAGAATTCAGACCTGGCACTTAGAGAGGGTCCCCAATACATGTTTTAGCATGAGTAAATGGGTGAGTTTGTAAAGCTTTAAATAAGAACAATGAATCTTAATTCATTCAGTTACACTGGTGTGAAGAGAGAAAAGTATTAATTTTTTGAGAAACAAATTAAGATGTAAGAAGGAACCTGAACTAGTATACCAAACACTTATTTTTCCATTATAACATGGCAACTACTATTTTATTTCTTTATTTATATAAATGATATGAAACTATATATATATGTCATTCTGCAATTCGCTGTTTTCATTCAATATTTTGTTTGTAAAATCTAGCCTCAGTGATGCATGTAGCTCTAGTTCATTTATTCTCATTACTGTGAACAGTAGTTCATGAAACTCCCTTTCCTTTTTCTTTTAGTAATATGGGTTGTCATTCTTTTTTTTAATTTCAGATTACTATGAGGATACAAACAATTAGCTTACGATGTTCACATCTGTTAAATAAAGTCCCTGTTGTAGTTATGTCCCACACCCAATAGGTTTGCCATATACCCTTACATTGGCCCATTAAGTGGGAGCATACCAGTCTCCCCCTTACTCCCAACTTGAATTGAATTGAGTTTTTCTCTTGTGTGAGTGGGTATTAGTTCATCTACTGGGTTCATATTAGTATCGAGTACATTGGATACTTGCTTTTCCATTCTCGTGATACTTTACTAAGAAGAATGTGTTTCAACTCCATCCAGACTAATACAAAAGAGCAATGGGACCCAAATAGTATTCCATAATATACAGTTTGTTAATCCATTCTTGGGTTGCTGGGCATTTGGGTTGTTTCCACATCTTGGCAATTGTAAATTAAGCTGAGATAAAAAATCTAGTGCAATGTTTTTATAATAAAATGACTTTTTTTCTTCTGGGTAGATGCCTAGGAATGGGATTGTGGCATCAAATGGAAGGTCTATTTTGAGTTCTTTGAGGATTCTCTGTACTTCTTTCCAAAGAGGCTGTATTAGTTTGCAGTCCCACCAAGAGTATAAAAGTGTTCCTTTCTCTCCACATCCATGTCAGCCTCAGCAACTTTGTGAAACTCCCTTCTTGAGCTGCTAACACACTTACAGAGGACGATCCATAAGAGTCTTTCTTTGTGTGCTGGTACTGCCCCTGGTGAAAGTCACAGATAGGTGATACTGGGCAAATTAAGTTAATGTTCTGAAACTTAGTTTTCATGTTTGTAAAATGAGATGAATAATTTATACCATTTAAGATGTTTCTTTCGACAATTAAATGAAATATGTAAAACCTAGCCTGTCATAAAGATTTAAAAATTAGTGGTGGGAATTATCTTACTTTGACATATATAAGTCTGAGTATTATGAAAGCCTTAAGCAAATAAAGTAACAGTGATCCTGAATTTGAATTATGTTTTCTTATTGTACTTTTAGTGTGGCTGTTGGTCTTAATTCTTTTTTAAAATAAGAACATTTCATTCTTAAAAGGCAGTACTGAATATGTTTTAGAGTGTTACATTGTCCAGTGTTTTATTTTTTTTAACATATTGCCTCTAATGTACTTCCCGTGAGATGAAAGGTTTAAGCTCATATAATTATGAAACTACAATATTAAGTACTATAAACTTAGACCTACGTTCTACTCCATGTATAATTAAAAAAGAATACCTAGTGTTTTCCAACTTTCATTTAACAAAATGGCAAATAATAAAACAGAGAATTCTGGAATTCTATCAAACCATAACTGTGCTGCTATGCAGACCGCAACTTGCAATTAGAATTTAAACACCTAGGCACATATCGAGCTATTTTTTCATGTTCCTTGCAATTTTTTTTTTTAAAATTAACATTAAATATGGTCTTCTGAGTACATTGAAGTCTGTGATGTAGTAAGAAGCTTGACAGAACATTCTGAGTTTCCCTGTGATTTTAGAGACTTATATTTTGGTTATTCAACAGATTTTACACAATTCGCTATAGAGAGAAGGATAAGGAAAAGAAATGGATTTTTCAACTTTGTCCAGCCACGGAAACAATCGTGGAAAATCTAAAACCCAACACAGTTTACGAATTTGGAGTGAAAGACAATGTGGAAGGTGGAATTTGGAGTAAAATTTTCAATCACAAGACTATTGTTGGAAGTAAGTACCTAGAATTGTTTAAACTTTTTGTAAATTTTTCTTTTTCTCCTAATTACCCAATTTTTAATTATTTTATTTATTGTATAATATGAAATATAAGTTAATTCATATATCCTACTATTCAAGAAAATATAAAAGAGGGCATTTCATAAAAGATAATTCAGGATCTTATTTATAAGTGATTTTTAACGTAAGTGATAAAACAGTAGTTGATATCTCTAGTAGTAAGTCATTGGCCATTGTAGTGTTTTAAGGTAAACTCTTGACCTATGAACACCAACTGAACCAAAAAACCCCAATGATATGTATAAATGTCTAGAATGGAAATTGGAGCAGTTGAAGTGGTCATAAAAAGACTTTAAGGAAACCTGAGCTTTCTTCAAGTTATCCTTTCATTAAACTTCACTGGGATCGGTGTTTGAAGTGATCATAATTAAAATAGTATGCCCATGTTAGAGAATAGGTTATAATTATCTTCATAATGACTAACTAGAATTGACTTAAGAGCAAGACAAATGAAAATAATATCATTTTCTCTTGTTTTGTCAGGTAAAAAAGTAAATGGGAAAATCCAAAGTACCTACGACCAAGTCCACACAGTGGTATGTAGCAGTGTACCAGTTTATTTTCAAGAATTTTTAAAAATTGCATCTGCATTGTATTTTCACTTATATAAGTAAATACTCATTGTGAGGTACTGCAGCTGGGTTAACTGTCTGACTATGAGGCTTTGGGTAAAGTACTTGATGTTTTAGGAATCTGTTTTTCTGAAAACTGAGGTGGAAGCAAGTTTTTAGATCATCTGTAATCTGTCTGAAACTCTAAGTTTCTGAGATTGTCTTAGCTATTTTAGTATCTCAGTATTCTGGGTATTTTGAGGTTATGCCTGTTCTGCCCTATAGATTGTTTTGAACGCGACGTTTCAAGAGTGAAATGGTGTGTGACTAGGCACGTTGCTGAAGTTCACATCTTTCCTCTCTGTTTTCTGTCACTTCCTACTTAAAAGAACCAACCCCTTCCACAAAGATGAAGCCACTGGTTTGATCTGGTGACATGCCAGCCTCTGTTCAGTTCAGTTACTGTTTGTGTATTGTGCAAGGCAGGCATTTCTAGACATTTCATGTCCCCCTCACTTCCGCAACTCAGTCCCTCATCTTTTACCTTTTCCTTTTTGAAATCTGTTCTTAGGAAGCATCATGTCAATTATGCACTACCTGGTGTAGTGGTAAGCCATGGGTAGAGCCATCACAGAAATGTCTGAATATCAAATCACATACCCAGTTGTAATGTTGCTAAGTAGATTGAGGAGGCATTTTAACGAGATGAAGGGAATCAGGTGCTGGCTTTGATCCCTCTGTGCTGGAAGTATCCAGCTAGGGAATTATCCTGCATTCAAGCGACTGTGCAAAGCCTATTTGTGGGTGCAAATTTGCTTTCACAAAATTTGCTATATTTCGTATGTACATGATACATGTGGATGAGTCTCTTTTTATATTAAATTAAATAGTCTGCGGGATACCCCATTGATCATGTAGCCCAGTCTGGGGGGCTTAAGGCGGGGGTGGGAAGTAGTATGTACTTCATTAGAATTAAACCAAAAAAAATTTTAAAAGGATTTTCACTGATAGAAAATGGTCATGGATAAACTAGAACTGACTGAGATAATCCTTATTAGGCAAATGTTGTTTGCATGATTTTCATTGGCAGGAAAGTGTATTCTTTATGAAATTATTATCAAGTAATAATTATTAGATTATTATGATTGCCAGTTAAGTATTTTGATGTATTTCAAATCTTAACACAAGAGAGGAGATTTTAGGTAAAACCAGGTCTGAATTTTTTTCTTTTCTTTATTTTATTTTATTGGTTGGTTTTTTGTTTGGGGGTTTTGCTATTTTCCCAAATATTTAATACTTAAAAATGCAGAAATTAAAAGTGGGAAAAGAAGCATTAACACAATTACTATAACAAAGCTACCTATTAAAGTATCATAAAACCATGGTCTACTATTAAAGCTTTATTTTATTTTCTGTTTTCTAGACATATTTTCCTTATAAAATTAAAATTTTTCTATATGTATAATTTCATATCTTGCTATTCTCAGTCAAAATATGGTATTAAATATTCTTCATAAACATAATTTTAATTGCTATTTATTATATCATCTAAATACACTATTCTTTACTTAATCGGTTTCCAATTAGTAAGCATTTAAGTTACTTCTAGTTGTTTTTTAATTGTAAGTGATGTTATATTGAACACTTATGAAGCTTTGTTTGCATTTTTAATTGATTTCTTAAAATTAGAAGAGAAATTAACAGTTTAGATTTTTCACATTTTTTAGGCTTTTTAATATGCATGGCCAAATTTTTTCCAGAAAGGCTGTACCAATTTACAATCTTACCAGCAATGTACCAGAATTATCTTGTTACAATACCCTGAATGTCAACATTATATATTTTCATCACTACATTTTTGGCTGACATAATAGTTTAAAATAGTAATTTTTTATTTGGCCGGGGCTGGGTTTGAACGCGCCACCTCTGGCATATGGGGCCGGCGCCCTACCCTTTTGAGCCACAGGCGCTGCTCTAAAATAGTTATTTTAATTTCCATTTCTCTAATTGCTGACAAGGCAGTACTCTCTTCATTTGTTTATTACTCATTCGTATTTTCCATTTAATGGCATTTAGTTGTAGCTCTTTATTTATTGGGTGTTTGGTGGGTTTTTTTATTGAAAGATTTTATAGATTAAAGAAACATTGACATTGTCTGTAATACCATCTAGGAACATTTTTCTCACATTTGTTATCATTTAGTTTTGTTTATGGGAATTTTTTAACTAGGCAAGTCTTGAAATTTGTTTAATCAAATGATCAGACTTTTCCATTGTTGTATCTTCAGTTGCATCTTATTTACAAAGACCTTCCCTACCCAGAGAGCGGATAAATATTTCTCTCCCTTTTTCTTAGTTTTACAAAAGGCTTGATTTTATAATGAGTAAATGCTAAACTATGTGGATTTTATTTTACTGTATTATACAGTAAGATTCCATCTTGGCTATGTGGTAGTTTTTTTCAAACAATAATCTGCTGGCTTAGCACCATCTATTCAATTGTTCCACTCCCTAAGGTCCCTGTGCCTCTGTCTGTCAATTCCATCAACATGGTGTAGGAAATGTAAACGTGCCGTATTCACAGGCAGAACAGTGCAGAGTGGATCTCCCATCCTCTTCTAGAACAATCCTTGTTCTTTGTTGTGGATGGTTTCCTAGGAAATGTATCTGGTATCCTACACTCTTGGCTGGGCCGGCGTACGTAATCTTTCATGTGACTCAATGATGTCATTTCTTTCATTCCTTCTTTTCAGCTATCATGTCTCAATAATTCATGTTTCTTTTGGCAGAATATTTCATTTAGGGTTGAGTTACTCAGCAAGATTGGGAAAGATGATTGACGTTTTACTCCCAGGGAACTTAATTTCTTTTTACTCACTATAAGCAGCCATGATAGAACGGGCTAAGAAGGAACTTCCCCTGTCTGTGACACAGAGCCAGACATTTTATCACTTCAAGCTGTGAGGTGGAGCACCCCCCAATTCCAGCCAGCTTTGATGAGCTGTAGTTTAAAACTCTTGGTTATTTCCAAAGGAAAACCCAAATTCATTGAAAAGATATTTTAAGGCTTTTTTTGAGAAGTTGTATTATTTCCTTCTGGACACCAAAAAAAAAAAAAAAAAGTCTCACAAACTGACATCTGACCTTTCAGGTAGCTGTGGGACATGAGAAAGTTGAAAAGGAACCAACCACCTGGGGTAACCTCTGACCTTCGGTGTGACCACACGGAATTAATTCTGCAAATTGACCTGACACGTTAGTCCAAATAATGCCTATATCCAAATATTCACCATCTCTTCTTTGAAACAGATCTTAGCACGCAGAATTTCAAAAGATATGAAACTAATTCCAGATGTTTTGCTTTCAGGATTTCAAGCAAAAGACACGTTGAAAAATGTTTTTCATTCAGATAGACGTGGTTACACCCTGAACTTATAATCTTAACACCTTTCAAAAAGAGGTAAAAATGTACTGGAAAAAAATTTAAAAATTTGACCTTTAGGCTATCCTTTTTTAAAGATAAATAATATTTAGGCTAAAAATCTGAATATTAAATGCAGCCCCATCTTATCCTTCTGGTTGCTTTATGTTGTAAATCACACGTCTCAGAGTGTGTTCTGCTGGCCAACCCGGGACAGCTATGGCAGGGCCGTACAGCAGGGGTCTCTTCTGATTGGTTAATGCCTTTGTTCTACCAGTTGTTAAGTGCTTTCAATATCATTTCTAGGAAAATCAGAGGAAGGGTATATGCATAAATGAAACCATGATTCTTGCCATATAATACCACTTGTATCATATAAGACCCATGTAATGCAGGAAAAAACAAATATACTTATCACGATACCTGTGCTATTTTATTCACAATCTAGTATACTCTTTTTGTGAAAGTAAAACCTAATGTTTATGATTAGGTTTGTTATTTAAAAATATAATAATAACAATGGCTAAAATTTTTATGCATTATTTCTATATTTTGAAAAATATATTTAATTCACTCAACAAAATCAATGTTCGAAGTATATGTAGAACTTAGTAACAGACTTTAAAATGCAAATTTAATTATTCAATCCCAATTTCCCTAGAGTCACTGTTTTCCTAAAATATGACATCTATTTTTATCATATTTTTTCCATCAAAGATCCACCCATATTTTAAGAAATCCTCATCTCTGGCTTGGCGTCTGTGGCTCAATCGGCTA
>CAUYQV010040277.1:0-11922 GCA_963574575.1 Galagoides demidoff
GGACCACAGGCGCCCGCCACAACGCCCGGCCATTTTTTGGTTGCAGCCATCATTGTTGTTTGGCGGGCCCGGGCTGGGGATTCAAACCCGCCACCTTAGGTGTATGTGGCTGGCGCCTTAGCCGATTGAGCCACAGGCTCCACTTTTACACCCACAGTAAAGGATCGCTTTCCTTCTTTTGTAAGTAAGACTCACTAGCTGGAACGCCAACAGTTCTTCAACCACTTTTCTCAGTACCTCCTCTCCTGTCTTCCTTCTCTAAAATTGGCTTTCATATGCTACACCATTCCGACCACCAGGAAGCATCACTCCTCCTAGGCGGCAGTCTAGGGAAGGGGCCCCACTGACTGCCACTCCTTACTGGATGCTACCTAACAGGAACTGCTGGGAGCATTCCTCCTTTAATTCTCTATATGACAAAATAATTGTTGCAGAGGAGGAAACAAGCATAGATACATTCAGTTGGTGATACAGTTTGGCTATTTGTCCCCTTGAAATCTTAGGTGGAAATCTGGTCCCCCGTGTTGGAGGTGGGGCTGGGAGGTAGGTGTCTGGGTCCTGGGGACAGATCTCTCACAAATGGCTTGGCACTCTTCTCATGGTAGTAAGTGAGTTCTCACTCTATTAGTTCCTGCCTGGCACCTCCTCCTCTCTTTGTGTCACACGCTGGTTCCCTTGCACCTTCCTAAGAGTAGACACTTCCTGAGGCCCTGGCCTGAAGCAGATGCTGCTGTGCTTCTGTAAAGCCTGCAGCACGGTGAGCCACACAAACTTCTTTACAAAATACCCAGCTTCAGGTGTTTATTTTGTTTTATTTTTTAGACAAGAGTTTCACTATGTTGCCCTCAGTAGAGTGCTGTAGCATCAATGCTCACAGCAACCTCAAACTCATGGGCTTAAGCGATTCT
The DNA here is from genome assembly GCA_963574575.1 of Galagoides demidoff. NCBI lineage: Eukaryota > Metazoa > Chordata > Mammalia > Primates > Galagidae > Galagoides > Galagoides demidoff. The sequence goes on from CAUYQV010040277.1 coordinate 909, forward strand.
CTTGCCTTAGCCTCCCAAGTAGCTGGGACTACAGGCGCCCGCCACAAGGACCGGCTATTTTTTTTTTTTTTTGAGACGGAGCCTCAAGCTATCCCCCTGGGTAGAGTGCCATGGCATCACAGCTCATAGCAACCTCCAACTCCTGGGCTCAAGCGAATCTCCTGCCTCAGCCTCCCAAGTAGCTGGGACCACAGGCGCCTGCCACAACGCCCGGCCATTTTTTGGTTGCAGCCATCATTGTTGTTTGGTGGGCTTGGGCTGGGGATTTGAACCCGCCACCTTAGGTGTGCGTGGCTAGCGCCTTAGCCGCTTGAGCCACAGGCGCCGAGCCCCATTCACATTTCTTGAGACAATTGATAGGTATAGTGGAATTCTGTTTGTCTTATTTTGTGAAGGTCCATTGCTTAGTTTTGTTTCTTGCACACTGTGGAAGCTAGGTTTTGTATTTTAGTTTCTGGGTGTCTACTTTCCTGGTAATCCATTGTGATGGTCAATATGGAGAAGGGGTTTGAGTATTTCCTGTAGAGCTGGTCTTGTGGCAGATTTCCTCAGTGTTTGCATGTCAGTAAAAGATTTGATTTCTCTGTTGAATATGAAACTTAGTTTAGCAGGATACAAAATCCTGGGCTAAAAATTGTTGTGTTTAAGATAGTTAAAGGTAGATGACCACTCTCTTCTGGCTTGAAAAGCTTTAGCTGAAAAATTTGCTGTCACTTGATGGCTCAGCCCTTGTAGGTCAATTGGTACTTAACTCCTGGCTGCTTGCAGAATTCTCTTTTTAATTTTAATTACTGACATGCAAACACTGAGGAAATCTGCCACAAGACCAGCTCTACAGGAAATACTCAGACCCCTTCTCCATATTGACCATCACAATGGATTACCAGTAAAGTAGACACCCAGAAACTAATGTAATGAACTTTGCCAGGTTCGTGTGTCTAGGAGATGCTATGTTTGTATTGAGATGAACCAGGATTCAATATCCATCTAAAAGGAGTGTGTCAGAACCTTTGGTGATGCTTGGGAAATTTTCAGTTATGATATCTTCCAGCAAGGCTTCCCTACCTTTGGGTCGCCCTTCTCCTTCAGGGATACCTAAAATTTATAACGTTTCTATGCTTTACTCTCTCTTCTGCTTCTTTAAATGCCGGAGTTAGCTCAAGATCCTATCCTCTAACCCTGAAATTCTTTCTTCTGCATGGTTTAATCTCTTACTAATACTTCCTACTGCATATTTAAGTTCTCTGAATGACTCCTTTCTAATTTTATCATGTCTTTCGTTCAATTCTTGGGTCAATTTTTCTCTTCCTTTTGGGTGTTACCTACTTTCCCTTTAATTCAATTCATTGTTTTTGCCACCCATCCTGTTAAATTCTCTTTTTGTCATTTCCATAATTTCTCTATGGGTGGGATCCTCTCTGGGGGCTGCCCCGATCCCTTGGGTGGGGGAGTAAGCTGTTCTGGTTTTGTATGTTGCCAGAATGTTTTTGTTAGTTCTTCCTCATGTATGTTTTCTTCTTGTTCACTTCCTTCTTCTTTCTCCACTGTCTTCCTGCTTCTCCTTAATTTTCCTTATCTCTGTGGTTGGGTGTTGGAGTGGCCTCCTTGGTTCCTGGGGTCCCTCATTGACTCACAGGGCCCTCAGGATGTGTCTGGGCTGTACAATCCAGTAAGAGGTGGCTGGAGTCCTTTCACCCTGATCTTCCTGAGAGTGGCTGGTGAGAGGATGTCTCTAGTCTGTCATCTTGGAGCTGATTCACCATAAATATATTTAACTCTCCTTTCAGGAAGGTAGGAGGACTGCACTCCTCACTGCCTCTGCTGGGGATAGGGGCAGGCAGGGCCTGGGGGCCTAAAGAAAGTCCCTTGCACAGAGGACAGTTCCCTCAGCCCCTCTTAATCGCCTTTACTCTTTGTACTTGTTGTCTCAGCTATCCTGTATCTTTAAAGAAATCAGTGCCTTGGGCGGCGCCTGTGGTTCAGTGGGTAGGGCACAGTCCCCACATAGAGAAGGTGGTGGGTTCAAACCCAGCCTTGGCCAAACTGCAACAGAAAAATAGCCGGACGTTGTGGCAGGTGCCTGTGGTCCCAGCTACTTGGGAGGCTGAGGCAAGAGAATCACCTAGGCCCAGGACTTGGAGGTTGCTGTGAGCTATGTGACACCCCGGCACTCTACTGAGGGTGATAAAGTGAGACTGTCTCTACAAAAAACAAAAAAAAGAAAAAAATCAGTGCCTTTTGGGAGGTTAGGAGAAGACAATGGCGATTACTGACGGCACCCATTTAGAGTGCTCTTACTTGAGCCTTATGCCATTAGTATTTTTATTATCTATGGAAGGTAGGTATTGTTTTATTTTTTGGTGTTATTCATACTGCTCAGGGAAGTTTATTTACTGTTTTTTTTTTTTTTTGAGACAGAGCCTCAAGTTATCCCCCTGGGTACAGTGCCATGGCTTCACAGCTCACAGCAACCTCCAACTCCTGGGCTCAAGCGAGTCTCCTGCCTCAGCCTCCCAAGTAGCTGGGACCACAGGCACCCGCCACAGCGCCCGGCTATTTTTTGATTGCAGCCATCATTGTTGTTTGGCGGACCTGGGCTGGATTTGAACCCGCCAGCTCAGGTGTATGTGGCTGGCGCCTTAGCCAAGTTTATTTACTGTTTTCCTGAGTGTGCTCTGACTTTGCTGCTCAGCACTCCTCCGTGGTGGCTGCTTGGGTTCATCAGACTTAGAGAGGCCACTGCACAGACCTTGAGACTGTATGGTTTAACTAAAATCCAGGATCTAACATGATTTTTATTGCTGTTAGGAGCTAGTGAGTTTCTACTCCACTGGTGAATTTTGTTTGAGATTCTTATTGTTAGTCACTGTCTGGATTCCCATGTGAGATTCATAAATTGTGTGTGGTAGGCAGTGGAGGCAGGACAGAAGCTCTGATCACTTCAGAACAAGGAGTTTGTCTCTGTCCTCACCCTGAACTCACTCCAGCTTCTGTTTCTTCAGGTGCCGAGAAACCACAGCTTTGCTCATGTTACCAGAGTACAAAGAGGGCAGCTAGAAGGAGTGACCTTCTGAAGGCTGTGCTAGAAAATACGGACTAGACTCAGTATATTTTCACAAAAGAGTTTGTTTTAGCTCTTGAATTAGTGGTGCTGAGAAAAGGATTGACTTTAAAACTGGTTCTTTTTCATAAGGAAAGGAAATATGTTGTTTTAGTTTAATGATTCAGTACTATTTGTGGAACTTAACATGCCCCATTTATAAGGGATAAAAAAGGGTAGAGACTGATGAACTTAGGTCTTAGAATGTTTTCATGATCCAAGTGCAGTTCTTTCTAGTGGATTGTCTTCTGGGAGAAATTTGATTTAATTGTTTTTAAGGATATCATTGGATTTTAACAGAAGTTTTTCATTTGTTCATTTCTAGAGCATGTTCTGAGAGGATCCAGTTAAGGCTTTTTCTAACACTCCACTGAAAGGCATTAATTACTCTCTAGTTTCTGTATAGTTTAACCCTTAAACTAATAATTTTTGGCCTCAGTAGTGTATCAGCTGGATTATTATTTACTCTTACTATTAACATTGTCACTTTTTTCCAAAAAGCACATTACTTTTATTTTATATATCTATTTATTTTTGAGACAGAGTTTCACTTTTGGTGTTACAGCTCACAGCAACTTGAAACTCTTGGGCTCAAGCAACCCCGTTGTCTCACCCTCCTGAGTAGCTGGGACTGTAGCTGCCTGCCACAACGCCAAGCTAGTTTTTCTATTCTAGTAGGGAATAGAATCAGCTCAGGCTGATCTTGGATTCCTAAACTCAGGCAATCTACCCATATCATCTTCCCAGAGTGCTGGGATTATAGATGTGAGCCAATGCACCCGACAGTACATTAATTTTAAAAAGAAACTTCTTAAGATAGTAAGTGGGAAATCCATATCCTTTTCCATAAGTAGAATATAAATATAAAAATAAATACATTAAAAATAGAACAATGCTATTAAAGTATAGCTGGATTGCATGGCATGTAAAAGCAATCTGAAGCTTTCTTTTTTAGTCAAAAGGGAGGTTACAGTGTAAGTGAGAATTAAAAGCATTAAACTTTCTCCTCCATCTAACCAAAAGGAGTGAAAAAGAATTAGAAATTACTCTGTGATTCTTTGGCACCTGGTTTCCTGCCACAGTGCTGTCCCTCACTGATTGGAACCAGTGATTGGAAGACTCACCTGAAACCACTCACCCTACATGGTTAATACTTGTTGACACTTGTTCAGACATCTCTGTGTATGAACATTTACTGGATCGCTCCAGGGAAGCTGCCTGTAGAGAACATTTATATATAAGTGAAACTTTTTTCATAGTTACTAAGGATTTAATTCTTTTTTTTTTTTAAGTTTCTTTTAAAATATTTTTTATTTCAGGTTAATGTGAGGGTACAAACAACCAAATCATAATATTGGAATTTTTTAGGTAGAATCTTCATTGTACTTATGTCCTGCATCCCAAAAGTGTGCCATATACCCCTACAGTTTAAACAATCTAGTATATATGTCCTTAGGATAAATGATTTTTTTTTTTTTCTGGATAGAAGTGGGTTTGTGAGGTCAAATGGGAGATCTAATTTGAGTTCTTTGAGGATTCTGCATGCTTCTTTCCAAAGAGGCTGTATTAGTTTGCAGTCCCACCAGCAGTGTAAAAGTGTTCCCTTCTCCCCACATCCACACCAACATCTGCAGCTTTGAGACTTTATGATGTGGGCCATTCTCACTGGAGGGAGGTGATATCTCAGGGTGGTTTTGATTTGCATTTCTCTGATGATTAGGGGTGATGAGCATCTTTTCATGTGTTTGTTAGCCATTCATCTGTCTTTTTCAGAGGTTCTCTTTATGGTTCTTGCCCACTGGTAGATGGGATTGTTACCTCTTTTTTTGTTGATTAATTTGAGTTCTCTGTAGAGCCTTTCGATCCTTTGTCAGAGTTGTAATATGCAAATATCTTTTCCCATTGTGAAGGTTGTCTGTTTGCTTTCATTGTTGTGTCCTTAGTTGTGCTAAAGATTTTAATCCTTCTGTTTGTAGGACATACTTTAAATTCTTGAAAATGATAACCATTTCTCATGTTTATCTCTTAGATCTTCACAGGATCTAAGAGAATTATATACTGTGCAATGAAGTTCTAAATTTGAATACATTTTTTAGATATTTACAGGTTTTTCTTTTATGCCTTTAATGTGTTATTAAGATTGAAATATATAAAGATTTATTTAGGACTAATCTAAATAATTTTATGTACCATTGTAGAAACTAGGAAAAGTACATGAAAGCTTAATTATTGTAGACTAGTTGTCATCGTATGTGTTTATTTAATCTGTTTTTTAATTCTGGCCTTGAATTCTTCTAGAAGGTATAGTTTTGATTTGTGAAGTATATTTTGAATACTTCTATTATCATATTTGCTGATTTTAAGATGTATAAGTTTTCAAATTTTGACATCTCTCAGAGCTGCATATATGTTATAATGGATGGAATGTCATAATTTAAATGTGGCTAGTTCTCTTTCTTATTTGTACATAAAATGGTATGTCTTAAAGGTAAAGCATCTTAGAGTTGATGAAAACTGTAGTATAATATATTCATATTTACACTTCAGAAAAGAATAGGAGGAGGATCCTGGGAAGATGGCAAAGTTGGAAGTGTCAGGAATGTCTTCCTACCCGGACAACACATGAACTGGCAGATTCTGACTGACGTTAACTATTTGAGAATTCTGGAATCTAATGAAGACTTGTAACTTCCCAGGGGAAGGCTTGGGATAGCAAACTGTGGTTAGTTCTGGTCAGTTTTAGCTCTTAACACAGTAGCAGCTACCATTCCCCACTGCCATGCCCTCAGGAGAGAGCTGTGTGTGTTAATGGAGCAGCTTTCACAGAGCTTGTGGGATCCAGGGTGGGCTAAGAGAACCCTGTCCTCCACAGACTGGGAGTGTTTGCTGTAATCACTGCTGGTTCTGATTACAGGTGCAAAGAGGTAGCAACACTGTCATTGCACTTCCCCCATTATTATAAAAATGTGTAAAGAAATTGAATAGATAGTTCTTTACAGAAGACATAAAATGGCCAATAAGCAAATGAAAAGATGCTAAAAATCACCAATCATTAGGGGAATGCAAATCAAAACTACAATAAGGTACTACCTCACACCTGTTAGGATGGCTATAAAAAAAAATCAAAAAATGACAATTGTTGAAAGTGTGGAGAAATTGGAACCCTTGTCCAATGTTGGTGGGAATGTAAAATTATACAATCATGGTGGAAAACAGTGTGGTGGTTTGTTAAAAAACTAAAAATGTAATTATATGATCTGGCAATTTTAATTCTGGGTATGTATTCAATTGAAAGCAGGGTCTCAAAGACATATTTGTGTGTCCATGTTTATAGTAGCCTTATTCACAGTGACTGAAATGTGGAAACAACCCAAGTGTCCAACAACAAATGAGTAGATAAGCAAAATCTGGTGTGTATGTATATTTAATAGAGTATTACTCAGTCTTGGCTCGGCATCTGTGACTCAGGTGGCTAAGGCGTCAGCCACCTAACACCAGAGCTGGCAGGTTCGAATCTAGCCTGGGCTGCCAAACAACAATGATGGCTGGAACCAAAAAATAGCTGGGTGTTGTGGTGGGCGCCTGTAGTCCCAGCTACTTAGGAGGCAGAGGTAGGAGAATCGCTTGAGCCCAGGAGTTGGAGGTTGCTGTGAGCTGTGATGCCACGGCACTCTACCCAGGACGACAGCTGGAGGCTCTGTCTCAAAAAAAAGAAATAGTCGTAAAGAGGTAAGAGGTTTAGGCACATGCGACAGCATAGATGAACCTTGGGGACATTTTGCTAAGTGAAATAAGCCAGTCACAAGAACAGATACTATATGATTCCATTTACCTGAGGTACTTAGGGTAGTGAAAATCATGGACACAGAAAAAATGGTGGCTGTCAGGGGCTGGTGGGAGGTAGAATTGGAAGTTACTGTTTAATGGCTATTGAGTTATAGTTCAGTATAATAAAAAGAGTTCTGAAGATGGAAGGTGGAGATGGTTGGATAACAGTATGGAATGACTTAGTATTGCTGGACTCCATATTTAAAAATGGTTAAGATAGTATTATGTCTAATTTATCGCAATGAAAATTTTGGGGAAAAGCTATTTGAGGCTTTCATAAATACAGTGTGTGCATATGTCCTGGCAACAAGTTTATTCCATTTCATTCAACTAATATTTTGTTGTGTGTCTGTGCTGGCTATATTAGTTTGCAAGTGATGCCTTACCAAAAGTAACACAAAGTGGATGACTTAAATGACAAATTGATCATCTCTCAGTTCTGGAGGCTAGAAATCTGAAGTCAAGGTATCTGTAGGATTGGCTCCTTTTGAAGGCTGTGAGGGAGAATCTGCATTCCAGGCCTCTCTTGGCCTCGGCATGCATTGACTTGGAGATGGTGTTCTCCCTATGTCTTCACCGCTTGCTCTCTGGGTTCAAATCTCCCTCCATATAAGGTCAGCAGTCATGTTGCATTAGTGTTCAATTTGATGACCTCCTCTTGATCACTATTTCTGTGTAAGGTCACAATCATAGCTACCGGGGGTTAGGGTTTTCACATCTTTGGGGACACAAGTAAACCTGTAACACTGGCTATTAATCATATGAACATTCAGGTTATTTCTAGTTTTCTTCCATTTAAGTCAGTCTTGTGAAGAACATTCTTGTATCTATGTCTTTTGCATTTTTTTTTTTCAAAGTAAAGCAGGGACACAGGATTCACAGAACTTTGATAAATACTATGAAAGGAGCTATAGAAAGTCTATACAGTTTGTCTCCCACCTCAGTGCACGTGTACCCATGCTCCACACTCTGAATAACACGTTGGGTTTTAACATTTTTTTTGACTCTGTCAGTCTTTTTATTATTTGTGTATTGTGGTAAAAAAAAATAACAAAGTCTATCTTGACCATTTTAAGTGTATAGTTGAGTAGTGTGAAGAATACAAACCTTGTTGGTTATGGATTGAAGATCTCCAGGATGCTTTTCATCTTGCAGATCTGAAACTCTGTATCAGTTAAACAACTCTCCATTCTCCCCTGCCCAGGTCTGGGTAGTCCCCATTCTTTCTCTTTCTGTTTTGACTATTCTAGGTACCTCACATATATAGGAACATGCAGCTGTCATTTTGGGACTGGCTCTTTTCACTCAGCATGAGGTCGTCAAGGTTTAGCCATGCTGTACCATGAGACAGGACTTCATTTTAAGATAGAATAATTATCTATTGTGTGTCTATGTACTACATTGTGTTTATCCATTCTTCCTTACATGGACATTTGGGTTGCTTCCCTTTGTCAATTCTGAGAAGGTGTCTTCTGGGCAAAACAGGAGCTTTCTCTTGTGGATCACGCACCTTTTTAAATGTGCATGAAAAAGCCAGGCACAGGCGGCACCTGTAGCTCAATGAGTAGGGCCCTGGCCACAAATGCCGAGGCTGACAGGTTCAAGCCCAGGCCAGCTAAAACAACAATGACAGCTGCAACCAAAAAAACAGCCAGGTGTTGTGGCAGCACCTGTGGTCCCAGCTACTTGGTAGGTTGAGGCAAGAGAATTGCTTGAGCCCAAGAGTTGTAGGTTGCTGTGAGCTGTGACGTGACAGCACTATAACTAGGGTGACAGTTTGATACTCTGTCTCCAAAAAAAGAAAAGAAAAGAAAAGAAAGAAAAAGCCTGGCACGGTAGTATGTGCCTATGGTGCCAGCTATTTGGGAATCTGAGGCAGGAGAATCACTTGAACCCAGTAGTTTAAGACCAGCCTGGGCAACATCGCAAGACCTTGTCTCTAAAAAATTAAAATATAGAAAAAAGATTTAATAAAAAAGGCACATGAAGGGGAAAGTTAACACTTTTGATTTCAGAACCTTTTATACTCTTGAACATCATCTAGGATGCCTAATAGCTTTTGTTTATGTTAGGTATAGCTATTGATATTTATCATTTTAGGAATTAAAATTTTATAAATATTAATTCTTTAAAAAATAATTTACCCCGGCTCGGCGCCTGTGGCTCAATCGGCTAAGGCGCCAGCCACGTACACTAAGGTAGCGGGTTCGAATCCCCAGCCCGGCCCGCCAAACAACAATGATGGCTGCAACCAGAAAATGGCTGGGCGTTGTAACGGGTGCCTGTGGTCCCAGCTACTTGGGAGGCAGAGGCAGGAGACTCGCTTGAGCCCAGGAGTTGGAGGTTGCTATGAGCTGTGATGCCATGGCACTCTACCCAGGGAGATAGCTTGAGGATCCGTCTCAAAAAAAAAAAAAAAATATATATATATATGTATATATATATATACATATATATATATACATATATATATATAAACTAGCTGGGCTTGGTGGTGGACACTTGTAGTCTCAGCTACTTGGGAGGCTGAGGCAAGAGGATTGCTCAAGCCCAAGAGTTTGAGGTTGCTGTGAGCTGTGATGCCACAGCACTGTCACCTGGGGAAACAGTGAGACTCTGTCTTACAAAACAAAACAAAACAAAACAAAGAAAACCAAAAAAATACCCTCCAAACCTGATCTTCAAAAGACATAATTGGCCTGGGATAGTGGCTCACACCTGTAATTCTAGCACTTTGAGAGACCAACGTGGGAGGATCCCTTGACACCAAGCATTTGAGACTAGCCTGAGCAACATAGTGAGATACTACTCCTTGCCTCCTTCACTTTCCCCTCCTCTTTCTACAAAAAATAGAAAAGTAGCTGAGCATGGTGGTATATGCCTGAAGTCTCAGCTACTTGAGAGGGTAAGGTAAGAGGATTCCCAGAGCCCTGGAGTTTGAGGTTGCTGTGAGCTGTGATGATGCCATAGCATTCTACCCAGGGTGACAGAGCACACTCTGTCTCAAAAAAACAAAACAACAACAAAACCCACAATGACTTACCATTACATGTTCACGAGAGTAATCGAAAAGCTTGACACTGCCAAACATTAGTGAGGATGTGGAGCCACTGGAATTCTTAGACACTGCTGATGGGAATATAAAATGGTACAGCCACGCTGGAAATCAATCAGTTCAGCACTTTCTTAAAAATGTTTAACCATATAATTCAGCCATTCTATCCTAGGTGTTTACTCAAGAGTAATAAAAACATGTGTTTATTATAGAAGCAGTTTTTCTCTTGAAAAAGAAACCAAACTAAGGTAAAACTATTAGCTGGTAAGTTCAAGCCTGGCCCCAACCCGCTACCAACGACAACTGCAATAAAAAAATAGCCAGGCATTGTGACAGGCACCTGTCATCCCAGCTACTTGGGAGGCTGAGGCAAGAGAATCATTTAAGCTCAGGAGTTTGAGGCTGCGGTGAGCTGTGATGCCATGGAACTCTACCAAGGGCAGCATAAAAAGACTCTGTCTCAAAAAGAAAAAAAAGAAGGAATTGAAATGTTTGGCTTATTAGGTCATATCTGGCTACAAATGTAAAATATGAAGAGTTCTCAAGAAACTTGCATGTAGAACATGGTGCTGTACATTCACATTTGAAAGTGCTTTATTTTTTATTTTTTAAGTAATTTCTTAAAAAAATTCAAATTAATATGAGTGTACAAATGAATAGGTTACAATGTTCGTGTTTGTTAGTCCCTGTTGTAGTTGTGTCCTGTCTCCATGAAAGTTTTTTAAATAATTTTCATAGAATTGGAATAATTGATGGACATTGTTATTTATGCTTGTAATATAGTTAAATAATTTTTGAGAGAGTTAATAAACTCTTTATTCGTAGGGCAAATTGTAAGCAAATGTAATATAATAACTATAACATTTATGGTTTTAGATAAACTCAGCCCAATTTTTTTTTTTTTTTTGAGACAGAGCCTCAAGCTATCCCCCTGGGTAGAGTGCCATGGCATCACAGCTCATAGCAACCTCCAACTCCTGGGCTCAAGCGAGTCTCCTGCCTCCGCCTTCCAAGTAGCTGGGACCACAGGC
>CAUYQV010040280.1:0-23018 GCA_963574575.1 Galagoides demidoff
GCCTGTGGTCCCAGCTACTTGGGAGGCAGAGGCAGGAGACTCGCTTGAGCCCAGGAGTTGGAGGTTGCTATGAGCTGTGATGCCATGGCACTCTACCCAGGGGGATAGCTTGAGGCTCTGTCTCAAAAAAAAAAAAAGAGAGGGCTGTTGTGATATTGTGAAATCAATATTGGGTCTTCATCTGGCATATAACGCCTAAAATGCTTGGAATCTCCAAAGTGATGTCTTTTCGTACACTAATGAGTCGACTGATGGCAGCTCTTTAGGTAGCTTCAGGATGGGGGCTCGTCAAAAACCAAAGCAGGACTAGAGAGCTGAGACTTTCAGCCCCACCGCACAACCTCTAGGGAATGGAGAAGGGCTGAAGGTTAAGTTGATCACTGATGGCCAGTGGTTTAATCAATCAGGCTTATGTAATGAAGCCTCTATATATAAAAATCCAAAAGAACAGAGTTTAGAGGCTCGGCGCCTGTGGCTCAAGTGGCTAAGGCGCCAGCCATATACACCTAAGGTGGTGGGTTCAAATTCAGCCCAGCCGCCAAATCAACAATGACGGCTGCAACCAAAAAATAGCCGGGCATTGTGGCGGGCGCCTGTGGTCCCAGCTACTTGGGAGGCTAAGGCAGGAGACTCGCTTGAGCCCAGGAGTTGGAGGTTGCTATGAGGTGTGATGCCATGGCACTCTACCCAGGGTGACAGCTTGAGGCTCTGTCTCAAAAAAAAAAAAAAAAAAAAAGAACAGAGTTTAGACAGTTTCTGATAGCTGAACGCATGGATGTTCCCAGAGGTTGGTGCCCAGGGAGGGCAGGGAAGCTCTGGCTCCTACCTCCATACCTCACCCCACACATTTCTTCATCTGTATCTTGTCTAATATCTTTTATAATGAACCAGTAAATACAAGTGTTTCCCCAAGTTCTGTGAGCCCCTGTAGCAAATTAATCAAAACCAAAGAAGGGGTCATGAAACCCTAATTTGAAGACGGTCAGAAGTTCTCTACGGAGGCCTAGGCTTGTGACTAACGTGGGCAGCAACCTTGGGGACTGAGTTCTCAACCTTTGAGGGTAACTAGGGGACCAAACAGGACCTGTTGTGTTAATAACAAGATGTTGAGTCACCTTGTAGGTATAACAGAGCCAAAAAGTGGAAGATGTATAGTCATAAAAGCCTTACCTCTAACAGCACTTAAAACCAATGATCCCTCCTCTCAAAACCACAAAGACCAGGACATGACCAAAACTTAAGTGCCAGAACTCTGAAAAGTGAGGGGTCTGGGGCCGTGCCTGTGGCTCAAGGTGTAGGACACTGACCCCATATAACAGAGGTAGCAGGTTCAAACCTGGCCCTGGCCAAAAACTGCAAAAAAAAAAAAAAAGAAGAAGAAGAAGAAAAGTGAGAGGTCCATTGGCTCAAACAATCTAGGGCTAAAATCTGCCTCAACGTAACTTACAATAAACGGTCAAATTCAAAGCCTTCCAATCAGACCCTGCCCAGCCAGCATTCCTGCATGCTTTCTCTTGCCCTCTGAGTCTGTAAACTTGACCCAACCCTCAAATCAGGGAGATAGATTCAAGCCTGCCTTCTGTTTCCTTTCTGGCCCGTCTTATAATAAAGCCTTTCTTTTCTCAAAAGCTGGTGCCATAGTATTGGCTTCTGTGGGCACTGGGCAGTGAGCCCATTTGCTTGATAACACTATCTCCAGGTAGATAGCATCAGAATTGAATCGAAGGACACCCAGCTGGTGTCTGCTGCTTCGTGCAGGCAGAAAAACCTCTGCATATTTGGTCACAGAAATTTTCTGTGCTGAGGTTCAGGCCACAAAGCAAGCTATCCTGCCACTTGGATTATGTGAGCCTGCTGATACAATGCTGCTGGAATGTATCTGTATGAAGATTGATAAGGATTCTGTAGTGCAGTGGTTCTCAACCTGTGGGTTGCGACCCCTTTTTAACAATGAAAATACATTGTGGCATTAGGAAGGTTGAGAACCACTGCTGTAGTGAGTCTCTGGAAGTCCAAATAGTACAGTGAGTGGGCAGTGCCTGTGGCTCAGTGGATAGGGCGCTGGCCTCACATACAGATGGTGGCAGGTTCAAACCTGGCCTCAGCCAAACTGCAACAACAACAAAAATAATTTTTTTTTTTGAGACAGAGCCTCAAGCTGTCCCCCTGGGTAGAGTGCTGTGGCATCACAGCTCACAGCAACCTCCAACTCCTGGGCTCAAGCAAATCTCCTGCCTCTGCCTCCCAAGTAGCTAGGACCACAGGCGCCTGCCACAATGCCCGGCTATTTTTTGGTTGCAGCCATCATTGTTGTTTGGCGGGTCCGGGCTGGATTCAAACCGGCCACCTTAGGTGTATGTGGCTGGCGCCTTAGCCACTTGAGCCCCAGGTGCTGAGCCCAAAAACAATTTTTTTAAAAAAGTTACAACTATTAAAAAAAAAAAAAAAACAAATAGTGCAGTGAGAACCCCTAGGATTCTGGAGTAAGGCTGTTTTCACTGTGGTCCATTGGGGAAAAAAATGTGTCACTGGGCCCCAATAGTGACTAAGCATCTGACCCCTGGATGTCAGGTTTCTATACACCTTAAGCTAGATATCATCATAAAGGTGCAATGATAATTCAACATATGATGGAAATGATACCTTCAAAGGCCAAAGGGGTCCAAAAGGCACAATTAAGTTAAATGAACAGGGAGGCTCCCATGGCACAGAATTCTGTTTATGTGATGCCTCTCCTTTGACCCCCACTTACAACCTCATGGAAGGTTCCCTGAAACTAACTGACAAAGGAAGAAAAGAATCGAACCTAATTCGCAAATAGTATTTTGGTACCAGCTGAAAAGAGTCACATTAAAGTAGCCCCAGTTGGAGGTAACCCAGAATGACAGCAGTTAATCCTCCCAGGGGGTAGAACTATGAGCAGCATATTTTCTTATCTTCATCATATGGAGAGAGAGAGAGAGTACACATCAATTTCTAATAAGGGGCAAATGGCTTAGCTAGATGGTCAAGGGTATGGAAAGAGCAGAGTGGAAGATTAGGAATAAGCAGTTCTGAATAAGAGGCATATGGATGGAACTACAGGAGTGGGCACAAAGCATGTGGATTTCTGTGTCTCTCATGAATGCTCACCAAAGACCTCAGAGGAAGCTCTGCAAAGAGATGGTCAGGATGGATCCTGTGGATGTCAGCCAGCCTCTAAAGTGAACCCCCCTAGTGCTTTCCAATAACCTATAAGAATGTGCCCACAATAGCCAGGATGAGAGTTATACATGGGCCTGACAACTTGGGCTCCCTCTTACCAAGGCTGATCTAGCAATTGCCAGCAAATAGCCAATCTGCCCGCAGCAGGTAACAATATGGCAACATTGCCCAGAGAAAGTAGCCATCCATCTGGTGGCAGGTCAGTTATACCAGGTCCCCTTCCATTTCGCAGAAGGCAATGATTCATTCTTACTAGAATTGCTATGTTCTCCAAATATGAGTTGTATTACTGACTTACAGTGTTTCTGCAAGCACCATCCTCCCAAGGCTTTAAAGAATGCTTGAGCCTAGCCAGGCATTGTGGTGGGCTCCTGTATTACCAGCTACTCGGGAGGCTGAGACAAGAGAATCTCCTAAGCCCGGGAGTTGGAGGTTGCTATGACGCCATGGCACCCTACCGAGGGTGATAAAGTGAGACTCTGTCTCTACAAAAAAGAAAAAAAGAATGCTCAACCCATTACTAGGGGCAGGAGATCCATTTTAAAGCCAAGAATGGTGACGATGGTGACATGAACATGGATTTCACTGGTCTTATCATATGTCCACCATCCAGAAGCAGCCAGCCTGAGAGAACAATGGAACAAATCCCTAGTTTTTATGGGATTTAGAAACAGTATATGGTATGTCACAAGACTATTGTGGGGGCAGCCCCTGTGGTTCAAGGAGTAGGATGCCAGCCCCATATACTGAGGGTGGCGGGTTCAAGACCGGCTCCGGCCAAAACTGAGAAAAAAAAAAAAGCAACAGGACTATTGTGGGATTAGAAAGAGATCATGTACATATAGCACTTTGCATTGGCCCTGGCATGCAGCAAGTGCTTAATAAATGAGGTATTTATTATTAAATAAGGTATTGGTATTAATTGGATTGAATTGTGAAAAGCCTCTGGGCCCTGAGGGAAGCTCATGGTCAGGCTTTGCTGAGCCCGGTGGGGCTATGGCTCCAGCTATGTGAAAAAGGCTTTGAATCCTCTTAGCTGTTCCGAAAGTCCACAGTTTGAATTACATGTTTCTGCCAGCAGGCAGCACACAGACGCTTCCACAGAGCAGAGAGAGAAAAGGAAACTCAGCAGAGTGAAGGAAATGGAAACTCTGACAGGGATTGGCTGCCTGGGGCGAGATGGGAGGCATCCAAATGTGATTATAAAAAGCCAGCCTGCAGCCCGAGAGCTGTTTACTTGCTGGTGCTCCCATCTATCAGTGGGCTCCAGCAGGAAGATTGCTTCTCCTCTCTCTCCTCCAAGGTAAACCCAGGAGCTGTGAAGTGTGGGTATCAAGCTGTCACCCTCTGCTAGGCTGGCTGCCTGTGAGCCTCATGCTCCAAGAGCGGGGACACCCATTCCTCAGGGAGGCAGCACCCTTGGGTTCCTTTTAGTGCCCTGGGCTGGGACTAGTCTAAAGGGATGGGTTGGGGCTTTTAGGAAGATAGGATACAAAACTCCAAGAGGCATGAGACCCAGCTTATAGGTGATGCACCAGTTCTCGGTGGCCTTAACTCTTGTGGCCTTAGTTACTTCCTCTGTAAGATGATGATTAAGCTACCTTACCTGCTCAGAGGACCAAATGATTTCTGAAATCCCTTTATTGTAGGATCTAATGTGACAGTGAGTTCACCTTTGCAGACAGATGAAGTGATCTGAAGAGGTTGTTGAAAGGGTGGGCTGGGGCATTGGTCAATTGCAGGTTTGAATTCTGATTTTGCCACTTCTTGGCTGGGTAGCCTTGGGAATATTGCTTAATCTCTCTGAGTTTCAGTTTCCTTATCTGTAACACATGGTTGATAACAATGGTAACTTCTTCCTAGGTTTGCTATAGGTACCAATAGACTTTATGCCATAAGTGCCAAGTGCTCAGAAGGGTTTTTGGTTTCTTTTTAATTAAGAAAATAGCATTGATCTGGCAAAGATCATATTAGAGGTGGGTTTGGGGGCATACATTTTTTTCTCATTTTGCAGTATAAAGGAAGAAGCAGGAGTTTTGGATTCCAACTGTCTTGAATGTGTATCTAGGTTGTACAATTTGCTGGGTGACCTTCAGTCACCTCTGTTACCCTTGTGATACGTTGAAATATGTTTGATCTTGGCTCGGCACCAGCCACGTACACCTAAGGTGGCGGGTTCAAATCCCCAGCCTGGGCTGCCAAACAACAATGATGGCTGCAACCAAAAAATGGCCGGGCCTTGTGGCGGGCGCCTGTGGTCCCAGTTACTTGGGAGGCGGAGGCAGGAGACTTGCTTCAGCCCAGGAGTTGGAGGTTGCTATGAGCTGTGATGCCATGGCACTCTACCCAGGGGGACAGCTTAAGGCTCTGTCTCAAAAAAAAAAAAAAAAAAAGGAATATGTTTGATCTTTGTTCCCCATTTTCTGACGTACAACTCCTAAAATCCTTGGAATCTTCAAAGTGATAAGTGTCTTTTGAGTAGTAAGTGTCTAAAGAGTTGAGTGATGACTGGCAGCCCTAGGCAGTTTCTGTATCCTTTGTAATGTCCTTTAAATGTAAGTAAAATGTTTCCCTGAGTTCTCTGAATGGCTGGAACAAATTAATCAAGGAGGGGATTGTGGGAACTCCAGTTTACAGCCAGTCAGAAGAACAGGTAGAACAACCTTGGGCTTTTGATTGGCAGTCTTGGGGACTAAGTCTTCAATCTGTGGGACTTGACAGTATAGTGTCAGAATTGAACTGGAGGACAGAGCTGCTCAGCTCCAAAAAAACTCCGGGGACCGTCTCCACCTCTTGCCCATCCTTGGGTCTAGCGACAAAGCCTGCGGGGGGCGCCACCATGCGGCAGAAAGTGGTATCGCTCTTCTTGTGCTACCTGCTACTCTTCACCTGCGTCGGGGTGGAAGCAGGTAAGGACCCTGGGGGATGGAAGGAATGTGTGAAAAAGAAAGGAATAGTTTTGGGATCCTGCGTAGAGCTACAGAATGTCAGATGTGGAGACCCTGGCGTGCTTCTAAAGTAAAGGAGCTGTGACAGTAGTCAGTGCAGGATTGCTATGGCCAGAGTCCGAAATTCAAATTCCTCTACTCTGTTCAATTCCTTCATTCTACCAAAATTTACTGAATGCCCACCTAGGGCTTGGCACCTAGGGAAAAGTCCCCTCCCATCAGTGAGTTTCTCTGAGATGGCTTGTCCCCACCTCTGGGAGTAATATGGAGCACTAGAAACCGAATAGGGAACCCCATGCCCTCCTGCACTCCACTTTGTCCGCTCTCTCGCAGGGGAAAGCAGAGATTCAGAAAAGAAAAAGAGCTCAGAGGACAGTGACTCCGGGTTCTGGAGAGCCGTGACCTTCATGGCTGTCGGAGGAGGTGAGTCTGGAGGGCAGGGAGCTTGGGAGGTGGGGCGTCTGTACCAGGCGCTTGCTAACTGCGTCCTCTTCCTCCAGGGCTCGCCGTGGCGGGGCTGCCTGCCCTGGGCTTCACTGGGGCCGGCATTGCGGCCCAGTCGGTGGCTGCGTCGCTGATGAGCTGGTCTGCCATCGCGAATGGGGGCGGCGTGCCCGCTGGGGGTCTGGTGGCCACACTGCAGAGCCTCGGTGAGTGTAGTCCTCTGGTGGAGAGGTTCTTCACTGTTCAGAGCCCTTTTCACAGGCTAACTCAGCTCCGTGGAGTGAATATTCCTATTCATTTAATCATAACATATGAAGAAACTGAGGCACTGAGGAATTAAGTAATTTACTCAAGTTTTTCTACCTAGCTAGGAGTCCAACGAAAGTCAGGATTTGAACCCAGCCAGAGTGATGCCAGAAGCCTCACTTTGAGCTGAGCCTCTAAGGCCAGGTGCCTCACTGATGGGTTGGCCAAATCACAAGTCTCAGTTCTCTCATCTGTAAATCAGGATGGTCATCCTCCACTTCACATTCTTCTTCGAATCTGCTCAATCTTAGAGACCACAGTGGGCAAAAAATATGGGGGAGCAACCCAAGTCAATCTGGCACTTCGGTTGCACTTTTTTTTTTTTTTTTTGAGACAGAGGGTCACTTTGGTGCCCTTGATAGAGTGCTGTGGCATCCTTCATAGCTCACAGCAACCTCAAACTCTTGGGCTCAAGTGATCCTCTTGCCTTAGTTTTTCATTTTTAGTAGAGTGGGGCTCTTGCTCTTGGTCAGACTACTCCCAAACTGCTGAGCTCAGGTGATCCTCCTGCCTCAGCTTCCCAGAGTGCTAGGATAACAAACGTGAGCCACTGCACCTGGCCAATTGACTTGCACTTTTTGAACACCGTGAATGGGATAGATACAGAACTCAGAGTAACTTATCTTAAAAAAAAAAAAAATGATAACAATCACCTTCACTTCTTTCTTTTTTTCTTTCATCTCCCCCCTACCAACCAGGCCTCCAAAATCTCAGAGAAAACCTACCCTGACAAACTTCACCTCTGCCTTCCTGAATTTCCATCTTCTCTCAATTTTGAATGGCAGCAGTGGTAGGTGCAGGGTGTAGGCCAAAAGACTAGGGAAACCCATGCACTATACGATGGCTGTCCTCTCACATGTCACAGGGCTGTGACAAAGATAAAATGACCCTTTGCTTGTGAACCCCCAGCACACACACAGTGAGAGCTCCCCAAAGATGACTGTTAGCATTATTAATAATATCATGTTTTCATTGCAGACATGAAGTGAATTATTCCTACTTTTTTCATCTCTGAAACACATCTCTTATTTGGCATGACAAGTCATGATGGAAATAGAATTTACTTTTCAGAAGTCCCATCCCCTTTCAAGGGCCTCTGTTTCTCCATCTGGAAATGAGGGGGTTGGACTCCAACAATGGTTTCCAGACACTTGGATTCCCCGACTTGGTGCTTGGGTCCTAACAACCCGTCTGTACTTACTTTATAGGGGCTAGCGGCAGCAGTGTCCTCATGGGAAAAATTGGTGCCCTTCTGGGCTACACTGCCCACAAGGTTACAGAAAGCACGAAAGAGGAGGAATAACAGCCAGCAGCTCCCAGGAACTGTCTCCTTCCTTGCCCTCCCTTCCAGTGAGAATCCAACACTTCCTCTGTCACTCTCCCCCAACGACCTAAATGGGAAAACAGACTACATTTCTCTCAGAAAACACTTTGTCCTTTAACCTTACAAAACCAAACTATGTATCCTAATCGCATGTACCCCCATATTAATCTGAAAAAAGATAAAAGAAAACACTTTGTCCCCTTGCGAATCACCCTTTGCAATGAGAAGGCCAACAAGATCTGGCCCTGGCCTGCTCCATCCACACACCCCCACTCCCATTTTCCTGTCAAGCCAACCACAGCTCCTGGAATAAAACCAGTTGATTTTGTGTCTGGGCCTTAGCACATGCTGTTCTCTCTGCCTGGGATTCCTTCTGAAGCTTATCTGCCTGAAAGACTCTCTCTCATCCTTGCAAACCCAGCTCAGACATCCCCTCCTCTGGACGCATGCCCAGCAGGGCCTCCTGCCACCTGTCACAGCAGGAATGGGCAGGCTCCATTTCTGGAGGTGCTTGAGGAGGGAGAGCTCAGTTTGTTCTCACTGACAGAAGCTTCTGGCTACTTCTCTGATTAGGCAAAGATGGAGAGGCTGTATCTCCATTCTCTCAGGAAGCACTCAAGTGATTACCTCACATGGAGAATATAAGGCCAGACCCTTGCTCTAGGGAAAGGGGGCAACCTTGCTTTTTGAGGGTTCACAAGGCCTCCTTTCCCCCTAGAACTCTGGTGACAGGACGAATGGCTTGCATATAGAGCCCATAGGCCCTCTGACTAGGAAGGGAACGATAACCCAAGCACATAGAAAGCTTTTAGTAAATGTCAGCTATGATTAAGGACTTGCATAGAACAAAGAGGAAATAGCCAAGTGACAACCGGGAATTAGATCATCCAACTTGGGAGTCAGGGTTTGCTCTCCGGGGCTCACAGACCACATTCTTCCTTTCTTTCAAAAGTGAGACCCATGACTGAACGCCTGTAAGTCAGAATCCTGCCCAGGCAGAACTAAACGGCAGCACCGCGGAACCGCGCCTGACCTTGTAACGCCGGTCCCCTGCTGTCCCCGCCGGCGGGCCGTCGCGCGCCTGCGGGTCCCTGCCGCGCGCTGTGGACCAAGGTCTGGCGCGGAGCGCCCTGAGTCTTGGGAAATCGCGAGTGGCTGAAAAGGCAGCCGCCCCCTCGCCCCTCATGCAACGGACGTTGGTGGGGAACCTGGTGCTAAACCATTCGTAGATGAACTGGTTCTGGGCTGGGGCTTGTACCTAGCAGAGAAACAACCTCGCTGAGATCTGTGGAGTCAGCCCTGGATACAGGGTTTGCAAAAAAGAAAAGAAAGAAGGAAAGAAAGAAATGGAGGGAGGGAGGAAGGGAGGAAGGAAGGAAGATTTTTTAAAAAAAATTTTTTTAGGGGGCGGCGCCAGCCCCATATGCCGGAGGTGGAGGGTTGAAACCCAGCCCTGACCAAAGGAAAAAAAAAAATTTAGGGCGGTGCTTGTAGCTCAGGGAGTAAGGCGCCGGTCAAATACACCGAGGCTGGAAGGTTCAAACCTCGCCCAGGCTAGCTAAAACGACAATGACAACTGCAACAACAACAAAAGCTGGATGTTGTGGCAGGTGCCTATAGTCCTAGCAACTTGGGAGGCTGAGGCAAAAGAATCGCTTGAGCCCAAGAGTTTGAGGTTGCTGTGAGCTGTGATGCCAGGGCAACCGCTTGAGACTGTGTCTCAAAAAAAAAAAAATAATAATAATAATAATAATTAAATAAATCAAGAGTGGGAACCAAATTAGGGTCTCTCTCCTCAGAAGTACCCCCCTCTTCCACTTATTCCCTTGGGCAGCATCAAGAGAGAGTTAGAGAGCTCTGCCCCCAGGATTTTAGATCTGAGGCCTCAGCAGCTCTCAGGCTGAATGACACTGAAAATGACTGGTCCTTTACAGAGGACTCAACCTGCCACAAGATCCCTCTGGGCCTGTGCAGGATAACTCCTTGCCTTCATTCTGCAGGCATCCCCTGGGTTCTCAATCTGTGCCTGGCACTGCAGCAAGCACTGAGGACACTGCAGTGGAAGAGACCTAATTCCTACCTACTTGGTGCTCACAGTGTACAAACAAGAAGCGCCCCCCCAAAAAGCATCTTCTTCCTCCCTGTCACCACCTCCTTGCTCCTATACCTTTCACCTACTTTCCCCCTTGCCAGCCTTCATGGACCACAATCCCATCTACAAAGTCTGTGGCAGAATGGTGAACACACACCAGAATGCACTAGTGGAACAAGTCAAGAGATATTCAATGCATTTTTAGATGCCTTCCTGGCAATGGCCTTCACAGAAATACATAGCTGAGTCCTGGCCCAGTTCCAGGGTTGGGTCACCTCGGCCACATTACTTACATTCTGAGTCCCAGCTTCCTTGTTTTTAAAACTGGGAGTGTGGGTGTTGGATATCATGGTCTCTGGAGCTTTCTGCTCTAAAACATCTGCTGAGCTGGAACCACGTGTGTCTGAATCTCCTTGGCCCCATAATATTCTGGCCCTCTTAGGGTGAATTGTATTTTTGGAAGTAACCAAAAGCCACTTTATGGTGCTAACTTTGAAGACTAAAGTGATAGGTGATGGGGCTGGGAGATGCCATGTTTGGTCACAAATGAGGGTAACTAGAAACTAGCAAGGTGGTTCCACACTCTGGAAGCACACCTTAAGATGAGTCCAGAAGTAGATCCCATCTCTGACTCACTGTAAGACAAAATCAAGGTCCTCTGTCCTTAACATTTTTCTCTGGACTTCAGTTTCCTAGTCTTTAAAATGGAGAAGAGGAGTTGGATTTTCCTCTCAAGTACTCGGGTTGAGGATGTCTTTCTCTTTAATAAAATCCCTTTATCTAGGAATTTCCCTTCTTTAAGGGCCTTCCAGGCCCCCACAACCTTGAACATTGATTGGCTCCTTCTTCCCGCAGAGGCTCCCGCAAGTTCATGGTGCTATGTGCCTATCTGAACACCAGGTGGCAGTGCAGTCCCACCTTGGAATCTCCACCTGCCTTCCTCAGCCTGGAGTGGCTCCACAATTACCAACAGCCCTCTGCGGAGGCCTTCCTGCTCCTCACCCCTTCAGGCCCTCAGCCCTACAATTCCAGGACCTCCAAACTCCTGAGCATGGCATTCAAGACTGCCATCAGGTTTCCCCTCCAGGTCCACAGCCTGTGCCCCCAGGCAGAATGTGATGCGGGAGACAGGGAATTCTTCCATTCTGCCAGTAAAGGGGCCTGGGCCAGCAGCAGCTGGAGGTTGTGGAGCAGAGGGGAACTTCTCCTTTCTGTGAAGAATGGAGAAACCACTTCCTTTGAGAAGATGGTTGGGGCAAGGGGGGAAGATTAAGGAGCATGGGCTTCCTGGCTCAGGGGGAGAGAAAAGAGGTTCCAGGAAGCCCCCATGAAAAGGCCGAGAGCAACCTTTTCTTTCCCTTCCTTCTGGGATCTTCATGGAGCAGACAGCTGCTGGGACAGGCAGAGTCACACATGGGAAGCCATGTGCTATAAAGCCACAGAAAGGACAGGTTAGAAGACAGGCTTATCTGTCTAAACCAATGAAGAGTGGAGCCTTAGTTATTCCAAAAAACAAGCCCAAGCACCTAGCCCCAAGTATTCAAGTTCCAGTACCCAACTTCAGAACTCAGCCCTGAGTACTTGACCTCAAATATCCAGCCCCCAGTTCTTAGCTACAAGTACCAGCTCCCAGAGGAGTACCCAGTGCCCATCAGAGGCTGCCAGAGGCCGAGTGAGCAAATGGCCCCACAGGAGAGCCTGTCCCAAGTCATTCTCTCATGACATGTTTATTGGACTGATTCTTCTCCTGTAGCCAACACCAAGGAAAATGCCATCCCAGACATGACGAATAATCACAGAGCCCAAATTGGTGCTTTACTGTTTTTGTGCTAGTCATATACACTTGCTTGTCCACAGTGGTGCTAGCCTCCACCCACCCATATCCCCAACCATAGAAAACCAGATCTCCCAACAGGGTCAGAAGCAGGAAAGCAGGGAAAGAGGTCTCCTGAAGCCAGCCCAGGGCAGAGAGGCAGGGGCCTGGTTTGAGGCTCATCACCCCTTAACATTGCTGCATGACTCTGAACAAGTCTGTCTGGGAATCTGTCTCACCACAGTCTGGCCAGTGGATAGCCCTTGCCTGCTGCTCTCCAGGGACAGGCATGAAGAGGGGTATGTCCCAGTGGTGGGTCAGGATATCAGCCAGGGGCTGTTCAGTTACAGGTCACAACAGGATGTAGTAAGTGGCTGTGGTGGTGATGCCACAGGTGTTGTTCTTTGCAGACATGAGGATGTAGACACTGGTGCTCCACAGTGGTGACCATGAACTCTTGATGAACCAGGAGGGCTTGCCTCCTAGCACCCATAAATACCAGGTGGTTCAACTGTTCCACAGCTGCAGAGGGGCAGAGTGTCTTCACTCAGCCACAACTACTCAGCCATTCTCTTGGAACCCACCAACCCAAGCCCATTCCCTCCTCAATCTTCTCTACTTTGGGCAAAGTCACCTCTAGGCATGTAGATGCCAGGCCAGAAACCTCCCCAAAGCCTTTTCCCTTTGACTTTCCAAAGATGGCTTCTATTTCACTCTTTGCTCTCAACTCAAATGTCCTCTCCTCAGAGAAGCCCTTCCTGATTACATACTTTAAAGAAGGCTCCTTGTTTCTCTTTACCACAGTGGGTCCCAACCTATCTGCCTTGGAATCACCTGGGGGCTTCAAAAAATACTGATACCTGTGTCTCACCCATAGTGACTATGATTTAATTTGTCTTGGATGCAACCTGGGCTTTGGAATTAAAAAAAAAAAGATCTTCAGGCAATAATATGTAGACAAGTGTAGGAACCACTCCTCTAGCATATCACCCTGCTTTAATTTTCTCTATAAGGCCAGTAAAGAAATGGAGGCTTGATTATTCCAAGAAGCAGGCCCAAGCAACCAGCCCCAAGTATATAAGTCCCAGTCTCCAGCCTCAGAACCCAGCTCCAAACACCCAGATACAAGATTTTACTTAGAGTAACTCATTTAACCCAAACAACAATCCTATTGGATGTTCTTAGAATCTCCATTTTATAGATGAAGAAATCAAGTTAAATAACTCCCCTAAGGCAAACAGCTAGCAAGTGGCAGGTCAGGTTTGAGCCCAGAAAATCTACTCCTCTAGAACTGGCACCCACAAGGGACTCTACAAATAATTGTCCAATGAATGAATGACTTTATCTTAACCTCTCTCTGCTTCATTCAGCCCCCACATTCAATCCATTAACCAGACAGCCTGTAAATCAGCGGTTCTCAACCTGTGGGTCACAACCCACAGGAACTGTATTAAAGGGTTGCAGCATTAGGAAGGTTGAGAACCACTGCTGTAGATTGTATCTTCTAATGATTTGACTCTGTTCATATCTCTCCATCCATGTGGTTCCCTCTTCTTTAGCTCACTACCCTCCTATTTGGAGAGCATTTCTCTGTGCCTTGACACTCCTCTCTCCCAGTGACCAATCTTACCCTGTGTCCACTGTTGTCTATTCTCCACACAGAGCTAGGAAGATCTTAAAACCAAGTGGCTTCCCATCACACTTAGAAGAAAATTCTACTCCCCTGCGTTGGCCTTCAAGGTCTTAAATAATCTGCAAAATCTCCAGAGCCTCTCCCCTAACTCTTTTTCAGTCATATTGGCCTTTTTTTATTTTTTCCTTCCCAGAACTCTCCAAGTGCCTGCCAACCTCAATCTATTTGCACAAGCTCTTCCCTCTGACTGGAACACACGTTGCCTCAGGAGTCGACTCCATGTAACTTCCCCAGGGATCTGAACCCCAATCCAAATTAGATACCCGGATATTGCAGCAGCTTGTACCTTACATTCCTAGAATTGATAAGGATTGTAACAAAAACATGGTTGGCATTAAGCATTTGTTACCGCCAGGCTTCCTCGCTGGACTAAGAGTTCCCTGAGAGTTCCACAGGGTTCATCATTCTTTATCGCCAGCACCCAGCACAGTACCTGGCACATTAGGTGATGTCGAATAACTTTGGCTGAGTGGATGGGCATAACATATAGATAGAAGGATGAATGGTTAGATGAGGAGTGATTGAGTGAATAAATACACCTTAAAAATAGGAATCTGTTTGCCTCGCCAGTATTTCTTAGGGCAGTTACAACGTGAGCGACTTACTTGGGAATTATTTTCAGCCTCATAGGGCCCGCACCCACTCCCGAATCGCAAGGCAACTGGGCGGGGCTTCCGGGGTCGGTGAGTGACGTCGCTAGGGAGGCGTGTCTGACTCCAGCTATGCTTCCTGATTGGCGGGCGCGGGGAGGCTGCAAACACACTCACCACCCCTGCGGTTCGCACAGGTAAGGTAGAAGTAGCGAGCTAAGAGATCGCAGCCTAGGGTCAGCGTAGACGGCTTTGGGGTCGTACAGCAGCGACTCCAGCTTCGGAGCGTCTGGGTGGCTCGGGGGCAACTTCATGTAACCGGAGAAGCGCAGAGTGGGCGCTGAGATGTTTTTGAGGCTCACGCAGTTCTGGGGGGGGTAATAGGACAGCAGAGGGGACGCGCGCAGCAACTGGATGGATTCCCGCAGCTGGCAGGGCGGAGGGTGTGACTAAGCCTCCGAGCGCTCACTGGAGCACGCCTATTTTGTGGCCTGACTTAAGAGAGGAAAGCTCCAGAAAACATTCCCACCGTCTCCTTCACGCCCTTTAACATGCTCCTCTTCTTTTCCTCGCCCTAGACTCAGACCCAGAAGAGCGGTGGGTCTGGGCGTCTGCAGACCTGGTTTCTGCCCTAATTCTGAGTGACCCTGAACAGGAGTCATGCCCTCTTTAGCATCCTTACTAAAAGAGAGACAGACAGACAGACAGACAGACAGACAGAGACACAGGCATTCTGGACGTCTGGAAATGAAACAACACCTGCATTAAATGATGTGATGTATAAAGCCCCCTGCCCTGGGCTTGCATATACCAGGTGCTCCACGGTTGCTAGTTCCTTATACCTGACTCTCACCTTGCAGCTGATTTGTTCTGTTGAACTAACTCTGAGTCCTTCCCCGTTCTAGGATGACTGAATTGTCTTTCCAGCCCCCTAGGTCCTAGAAGCTGAGTTCCTCAGTCAAGAGTTGGGGTGAACTGAGAGCAGACCCTGTCTTCTGGTGTCCAACCTCTGACCTTCCCTTTTCCCACGCCATCACCCTCTGCTTTATCCACACACTCCTCATTCTCCCCAACTACACCCCCCCCCAGGCCCTCTAGTCTTGTCATTTGTCTTCTCTGAGGTTCTTCTGACAAATGAGTAAGTCGCTCACGTTGTTCATCTTCCTCATCCTCCTGAAGATGGCTCTGGTACTGGCCTCCCCAGAGGTTCTTTGGGGTCTCAGGGTCTGCAGGAATGCTAAAGGGCATCCCAGGGCAACCTTCCTCCACGATCTTACCAAGGATGGGTCACTCTCCTACCCTTCTGCCCTGCACGTACCCCACAGCTCCCTATGACCCCCAACCCACTTAGCAAGACCCATAAGGCCACAATGTTTGGGCATCTATTCTCATCCAAGCCTCCTCCCCCTTTTCCTGCAAGGTTCTACCAGATGGAGCTTTCAGTTCTCTTTCCTCTTTTGCAGGTGTTTGTACACATGGCGCCCTTTGCTGGAATAATTTCCTTGCCCCATCTACTCACCTTAGATCTGGCTAACTCCTCCTGTTTTGTTTGTTTTTTGAGACAGAGTCTCACTTTGTCACCCTGGCTAGAGTGCCATGGCATCATAGCTCACAACAACCGCAAATTCTTGGGCTCAAGTGATTCTCTTGCATTAGCCCCCCAGGTAGCTGGGACTACAGGCACCCACCACAACGCCTAGCTATTTTTTTAGAGATGAGGTCTCGGTCTGGCTCAGGGTGGTCTTGGATTCATGAGCTCAGGCGATCCACCTACCTTGGCCTCCCAGAGCGCTAGGAATACAGGTGTGGTGGCTCACGCCTTGACCATCATCGGATAGAGTGGAACCTGACCCCTAAGAGGGATCCCTGTTGTCCCTGTTCAATTGAGTGACAGCTGACCTCACCCAGTGTAGCCACTCAGCTTCTTGCCTCCTTCCCTCTGGCCACACGGAATTTTCAGCTCCTTCAAAATGCCTGGCTCTCACCTGCCTTTAGACTTTTGCACCTGTTGTTCTCTCAGACTAAACATTCTTCCCTTCCCTACTTAACTTGTATTTATCCTTCAAATCCCAGTTTAGAAGTTACTTCCTATGTGGGCGAAGGGAGAAGTGCCATGAGCAGCCCTACTATATTGGAGCATGCACTTTCTTGGCACTATTTTATCTCTCTCCCCTAGTAGAATGTAAACTATGGGAGGAAAAATACGCCTTGTTACTGAATCCCCCAATGGCAATTATGGGCACTGGCCCAAAGTAGAGTCTTAATAGGAGTTTACAGAATTAATGAGAATGTATTTCTACCCAGCAGTTGTCCAGTTTCTGCTTACTTGCCTTCGGAGGCATGAAGGTCACTACTTTTGAAGCAGCCCACCCACAGCAGGTCCATCGTATAATGGTTAACACTATGGACCCTGAAGCAGCCCACTCCATTTACTGTTAGAAGGCCTCTAATTCCTACCCACCCCCAACCAGTGCCCTGGAGCTGAAGCCCAGAGAGAGTGATTACCTTTTCTGAGAAGGGCCTACTCACCAGTCCTGAGGGAATGTGCAGGCTCACCTGGCCCTGGTAGAGCCCATAGGCATCAGCACTGGTGCAATCTGGATCCACTTGGAGGCCTGGGACTTGAGATACCATAACAGCCCATTTCCCCTTTGTCCAGAAGCAGTGAGCAGCATCTTCTGGGGATAAGGATACCAGGTTCCCAGTCTGGGAGTGGAGAGGCCAGGAAGGCATTTTCAGGTAGCACTGACCTCCTATTGGCTCAATCAACTCCCATGCCAGCCCTGTAATGAAGAACACCCTGTTCCCATTTTACAGATGCACAAACTAAGGCTCCTTTGTGGTTGCTATTTACCTAAGGTCATCCAGTAAGACAGTTGCAAAGTCAGGCCTAATTTCCAAGCCTGATTTCTTTTCTCTGATGCTCAGCTTGGTGCCTCTTGTTGAACTGCCCTGCTCCCAGGCCCATTCTTCCTAAACATTATGATGTCCTAGAGTATCCCGTGGCTCCTATTCTTTGCAGCTGGGTTCTGTCCCCGGTAGGGACTCAATACCTGTGTCTTGGCAGTGCTACAGGCTAGCTGGACATCAGGAGTCTTCCCTTCTTTCTGTACTTGGTCACTTGCTAAAACTGCAGAGGGACCCAGACAAAATTAGGCAGTGGCCAACGAGGTATCATATAGAGACCAAGCCCCTGAAACTAGTCTGGGCCACTTGTTTTCTATACAACATTAGGTGGGTTCCTTTCCTTCGTGGATCCTCAACTTACCATTTGTTAAGGGGGGCGAATTACCCTGTTGCAAAGCCTCAGTGTGCTAGAATGCAGAAAACCTGCTCTTCTCTCTTCCAGGTCACCTCACCTTTCAATCTTTATGGTGAGGAACACAGCCCCTCTCCAGGGCCCCTATGGTGGCAAAACTCCAGCATAAATTGCACATAACCTGATTGTTAAAGGAGGTCACAGATCCTGCCTTGGGCAGCCACTGGTTGAGGGGCCCAGCTCCCTCCAGATTCATCTTCTTTTGGCCATGGTCCCTGCTAGGGAACAGGCACTCTCACCATGCCTGCTCCCTCTAATTTCTGTGGGCTTTGTAGCCATTCCCTAGGGGACTCTGCCTCTCCTGCTCTTTCCTGTCTCCTCTGTCCTCCCTCCCTGCCAACAGTGCCTGTGCATGCCTGCTCTGTGCCTTGCACTTGGTTTACAGAGCTGAATAAGCTCAGTGTCTGTCCTTGCAAAGCTCCTAGTTTGGTGGGTGGAGATGGACAAGGAAACCAAATTACAATTCATTCCCCATCCCAAATCCTATTGCCCTCCTGTCCCTGCCCTGGCGCCTGCAGTCTGTGCCCCACACAGCAGCCTGAGTGAGTGAGCCTGTTAAAATGGAAGTCAGAACACCTTGCTCTTCTGCTCACCCCCTCTCAAGCTCCCGGTGTCAGAGGAAAAGCCAGTGTCCTTGCTGTGACCTACAAGGCCCTGCACGATCTACCTCATTGCCTCCCACTCTCCACTCAGATCACTCCCTTTCAGCTGCATTGGCCATCTTGCTGTTTTTCAACATGCCAGGCATGCTACTGCCTCAGGCCTTTGCATTTGCCCTTGGTCTTGCTAGAAATGTCTTCCCTAGGGTATCCATGCAGTATCCCATCAACCCCCCACCAGGGGCTTTCCCTGGCTGCCCATCTAAATACTACTCCTTTTACCCACTTACATGACATGTAATTATTTTCTGTTCCCTTATAGGAGTATAAGCCTCATAAGATCTCCTGAGTCCCCACCCTTCAGGAAGAAAAAAAAAAAAACAACAGAGATAGAGAATACCAGAAAAATGCTGGAGAAAAAAAAGGCAGCACTCACCTTACTACTACTAGACAATAATTTTTAAAGTCTCAATAATTAAAACCACTTGGTTTGGGTGGGGCGTGGTGACTTAACACTGTAATCCTAGCACTCTGGGGGGCTGAGGCGGGAGGATCCCTTGAGCTCAGAAGTTCAAGACCAGGTTGAACAAAAGCAAGACCCCCCTCTCAAAAAACAAACAAACAAACAAACAAACTTGATTTGGGTTCTGGGAGAAACAGACCAATGGAGTAGAAAGTCCAGAAAAGAAACAGACCTAATTGCACAGGGGCATTTATTATTTGATAAAGGTGGCATCTCAAAGTGGAGAATGGACTCTTTAGTAAGTGATATTGGGACAACTAGATAGCCAGTTAGGAAAAAAAAAATCAAAGATTTAAATATTAGAAAAATCAAAATGAAACCATGAAAGCACTAGAGGAAAACAAGGGAGAATATAAAATCTCACAGTGGGAAAAGTTTAACCATGCCTCAAAAATCAAAAAGCTCAATTGGCTAAGGCGCCAGCCACGTACACCTAAGGTGGCGGGTTCGAATCCCCAGCCCGGGCCCACCAAACAACAATAATGGCTGCAACCAAAACATGGCCGGGCGTCGTGGCGGGCGCCTGTGGTCCTAGCTACTTGGGAGGCGGAGGCAGGAGACTCGCTTGAGCCCAGGAGTTGGAGGTTGCTATGAGTTGTGATGCCACGACACTCTACCCAGGGGGATAGCTTGAGGCTCCGTCTCAAAAAAAAAAAAAACATCAAAAAGCCATTAACAAAGATTGATAAAGCCAGCTACATAAAAATCAAAAACTTCAGGATGGAAAAACATTATAAATCAAGTCATGAGACTTGGGGGGAAAATATTTGCAGCACAAAGGGTCATCTCAATAATTTCCCAAGAATTCCTGGAAATTGATAAAAAGACCAACAATCTAATAGAAACATAGGCCCAGGATGTGAACTGACAGCCCCAGAAAAGTTAATATAAATGGCTCTTAAAACTATGAAAAGAAGTTTAAACTCACTCGGGAAATGCAAATCAGGAAAACTACACTGGGCTACTGTTATGGTTTGAATGTGTCCCACAAAAAGCATGTGTTGGAAACTTATTCCCTAGTGCAACAGTGTTGGGAGGTGGGGCCTAACGGGGGGTGATTAGCTATGAGGGCTAATCCTTCAGGAATGAATTAATGCTGTTATCATAGGAGTGAGTTCATTATTTGGGGGATGGGTTCATTATAAAAGGACAAGTTCAGTCCCCTTTTTGCCCTCTTGCCCTCTCATTGCCTTTTTGATGATGCAGCAAGAATACCCTCCCCAGATGTCCACCCCATGATCTTGGACTTCTTAGTGTCCAGAAGTGTGAGCCAATGAATTTTGGTTTATTATTAATTATCCAGTCTGTGGTATTCTGTTATAGCAGCACAAAATGGACTAAGATAATTACCATTACCTATTAGTCTGGGAAAAAAATATATAAAAGTTTCATGCCCCATATTCTGTGGGCACTTCTGTAAGGAAATAGTACCACTTTCACACGTGTTCTCACAGAGGACCCTCACACACATAGTACAAAGTGATGGAGGTCCCCGAAGGGCAAAATTACAAATGCTTTCCGATATCCTACTTCTGGGAATTTATACTTCAGATTTACTGGCACAAAAGAGAAATGATGTATGTATGGTTATTCTCTGAAGCACTGTTTGCAATAGCAAAAGATTGGAAACATCCCAACTGTTCATTAGTAAGAGGCTAGATTAGGTAGAGCACAGTCTATCCATAAAATAGAATACTATGTAGCTATGAAAAGGAATGTCCTGATAGGAGAAGTTCTATAAGGAATATTAAGTTTAAAATTAAAGGTACAGGCCAGGCACAGTGGCTCACACCAGTAATCCCAGCATTTGGGAAGGCCAAGGCAGGAGGATGGTTTGAGGCCAGGAGTTCAAGACTGGCCTGGACAATACATTGAGACCCTGTATCTACAAAAAAAATTTTTTAAATTAAAACATTAGCCATGGGCTCGACGCCTGTGGCTCAATCGGCTAAGGCGCCAGCCACGTACACCTAAGGTGACGGGTTCATATCCCCAGCCTGGGCCCGCCAAACAACAATGATGGCTGCAACCAAAAAATGGCCAGGCATTGTGGTCCCAGCTACTTGGGAGGTGGAGGCAGGAGACTCACTTGAGCCCAGGAGTTGGAGGTTGCTATCAGCTGTGATGCCATGGCACTCTACCCAGAGGGATAGCTTGAGGCTCCGTCTCAAAAAAAAAAACATTAGCCATGTGTGATATTGAACACCCAGAGTCCCAGCTACTCCAGAGGCTGAGGGAGGAAGATTACTTGAACCTAGGAGTTGGAGGTTGCAGAGAGCTATGATCCTGCGCCTGGGTGGCAGAAAGAGAACTTGTTTCTAAAAAAAAAAAAAAAAAAAGGCAAAGTACAAAACCACATGTTTGATATTCCACCTTTTATAGGAAAAGTGGAGGGATTGCATACATAATTTATATACAGGGTGGACATAAAGTTCGTGTGCAATTTAAAATAGTTTAACATTGGTTCAGGTCCTATAGCACAGTGGTTATGGTGCCAGCCACATTCACTGAGGGTGGCAGGTTGGATCCCAGCCCAAGCCAGCTAAACAACAATGATGACCACAACGAAAATAGTTGGTCATTGTGGCAGGTGCCTGGGGTCCCAGCTACTCGGGAGGCTGAGGCAAGAGAATGGCTTACGCCCAAGAGTTTGAGGTTGCTGTGAGCTGTGACCCCACAGCACTCTGCCACAGGCAGCTTAGTGAGACTCTGTCTCAAATAAAATAAAATAAAATAGTTTAACATGGTAAATTACACAGGAACTTTATGTCCACCCTGTATATATATTTTTACTGAGTGGCAATATAACCAATAATGAAGAGCACAGACTTAGAGGCTAGAATACCTGAGTTCATATTCTAGTTCCGCTACCTTACTGGGTTGAATAGCATCCCAGAAAAATTTACATCCACCTAGAACCTATGAATGTGACCTTATTTGAAAATAGGGTCTTTGCAGATGTCATCAAGTTAAGATGAGGTCCTATCTGATTAGGGTGGACCCTAAATCTGCTGGCTGGTATCCTTATAAGAGGAAGAAAATTTGGACACAGAGACAGAGATCTGGTGAGAATGCCATGTACAGACAGGCAGCTATCAGAGTGACGTGTCTACAAACCTAGGAACTCCAAGGATTGCCCCCAACCACCTGCAGCAGGGATAGCAGCATGGAACAGATTCTCTATAGAGCCTCTAGAAAGAAGGAACCCTATAAACACCTTGATTTTTTTTTTTTTTTGATGGCCAAGGCTGGGTTTGAACCCTCCACCTCCGGCATATGGGACCGGTGCCCTACCCTTTTGAGCCACAGCCACCACTCAACACCTTGATTTTTGACTTCTCTTTTCTAGAACAAAGAGAATCAATTTCTGTTGTTTTAAACCATCCAGTTTGTTATGGCGGCACTAAGAAACTACTCAGGAACTGTGCAATCTTGGGCAAGTTATTTTGCTCTCTCTGTACCCTCGTTTCCACATCTGTAAAATAGGGACGATA
This sequence comes from Galagoides demidoff, assembly GCA_963574575.1. Classification (NCBI taxonomy): domain Eukaryota; kingdom Metazoa; phylum Chordata; class Mammalia; order Primates; family Galagidae; genus Galagoides; species Galagoides demidoff. The sequence goes on from CAUYQV010040280.1 coordinate 22,350, forward strand.
GTACTTACTTCGCAGTGTTGGGTTATAAAGATTAAATGAGTAAATCTTTTTAAAAATTTAGAATTTAATATAAATGTTAACTACATGCTTGTTATTTGCATAAAGAAATCTTGGAAGGACAACCAAAAAACTAATAAATGTGGTTGGTAGAAGGGAGAAAATGAAAGGAGAGACAGAGATAGGAGCTAGACTTCTCAGAGCCTTTAAGGCTTTTCAGGCTTTTTACATATTTTTCTTTCTGAACCATATGAATGTGTTATCTATTCAAAATTAAATTAAAATTATTTTAAAACATAAATCATATTACTCTCCTGCTCAGAAAGCCTCCAGAGGTTTCGCATCACATTTACAACAAAATCAAATCTCCTGGCTGTAATTGTCAAGGCCCACCAGGATGCGACTGTCCCCTCCCTGCCTCCCAAACAGCTCTCTCAGTTCATCTCCCCTCCCGCTCTCTCCAGCCACACAGGCCTCCCAGGCAGACTCCCCCTTGGGGCCTTTGCACTGCTGTTCCCTCACTTCACTCACATCTCTGCTAAATGTCACCTCTGCAGAGAGACCTTCTCTCACCTAAAAAAAAAAAAAAAAAAAAAAAAAACTCTCTATTTTTTTTTTTTTTAAGCCATGCGTTTCCCTGAATTCCAAAACTTTAAAGCCCATTCCGTGCCA
>CAUYQV010040282.1:0-50087 GCA_963574575.1 Galagoides demidoff
GTGGTCCCAGCTACTTGGGAGGCGGAGGCAGGAGACTCGCTTGAGCCCAGGAGTTGGAGGTTGCTATGAGCTGTGATGCCATGGCACTCTACCCAGGGGGATAGCTTGAGGTTCCGTCTCAAAAAAAAAAAAAAAAAGAAAGAAAGAAAGAAAGAAAACACGAGGGAAAAAGCCCATTTACAATAACCTGAAAATGACATCATTCATCAAAACATCCTCAGGAGCCTAACAGGAGTTTCAGCCCACTAGAATCTGACCACATGTGGATCTGAATCACTGGCTGGTGGGTTGTGGAAGAGATGGGGACTGTTTTGTTGAATGTTCCCTTTTTTTAATTTGTTTGGTGTTTTTAACCATTGAAAATCCACTATACTTGTGTCCAGCTATGTCAGGGCCGTGAGAACAAACAGGTAGGCAGGTTTTATAAGTAGCTGAACACTTCTCTGACTCAGCTCTTCTTGATCTATAAGAACTATTTACATATTTAAGAAATACACTTCTGTTTTAAACATATGATAACATATGATAGACGCTTCTCCCTGTTCATCATTTATTTTAATGTATGGTCTTTTATGCATAAAATATTTTAAAAAATATTTTCAACTGTATTGCCATTTATTTTTTGCTTTATTTCTGCTTCTAAAAATATTTCTGCATATGAAGTCTATCCCTATCCTAGAATCAGAAGAAGTAGGAAGAGGGGAAAGGAATGGTTTGCCCTGTCAATATTCAAAGAGGATATGAATCATAATATTTCAATTATTGTGTTTATAGCTAAAGAACAGATATATCCACTGGAATATAAACTGATTCTAGAAAGGAGACCAGGAGAGGCCAGCTCAGCCGACCAAACAGTAGCCTGAATCATTTCCTCGTACTCTGATGATCTCCTTTTTAAAAACAAGTTGGGCGGGGTCACTCTGGTCACAACCTCAACTCAGCTCTCCACCTGTACCAGACCTGCAGGGAGGGAAGGGCACAGTGCTTCTCCCTGACTCCTGGAGTGGGATATAGGAAGCCTTCCCTGAAGGACTCACACATCACAGCTTCTGGAGATTTGTATACTAAAGAGCTCATCAGACTTTTCAAGACCTGAGAAAAATACTCCTTTAAATACTGGTGTGTGGGTCAACTTCCGGACTTAGTGTTTAAAGCTATTGTTCTATTTGCCCTTTGATATTTCTTTATATAAAATAAAATATAACTTGTAATTGGGTGGCACCTGTGCCTCAAAGGAGTAGGGTGCTGGCCCCATATACCAGAGGTGGTGGGTTCAAACCTGGCCCTGGCTAAAAACCGCCAGAAAAAAAAAATACATATATATGTATAAAACTTGTAATTAATATTTTAAACTGTGAATTTGAAGTCCAGAGAGGGAGGATAGTATTACTTTGCCACTTAACCTGGGAGTAATTTTATATTCTTGTAACATAGTGGAAGACTGACCTCTGAATATTCATGAGGTAGTCCGTTTGCACTCCACCCTGCAGGTTATTAAAAGTTATTTGAAGGAGAAAATGTAATTGTGTAATAGGGTTGGAAGATGCCATAGAAGGGCAAGTGATTAAGATTGTAAGCTGCTCCCAGATGATGTCTTGGGGGATGAACGGGTCACCATCTCCATGGGACAGACTCCTAAGGTTCCCTCCCACTGCCGAAACCAAGACATCAAACCCAGATGGCCATTGATTAGTGCCCGCTAGGAAATACCCAATGGCAGTGGTTACCTCTGGGGAGAGAAACAAGGATGAGAAAAGGGCATGGGCTTTTATTTGGATCTATAATATTTTATTTCCTATAAAAACAGTGTTTAAAGTGCCCACAACAAAATGTTAACATTGGTTAACTGGACTGTTTTTAAATTATTTTTTATACCTTTTTATTATTTTTCAGACCTGCCTGTAGGTGTAAAATGATTCATAAATAAAGATTAAGTTTTAAGAAAAAAAGGCTAAAAAGAAAGATAAAACACTATTAGTAGCTGCCTTAGAATAGGACTATTTTTGCCCTTGTTCCTAATTTTCTACATTTTCTATAATTTTTATATTGAGCACTTGTTACTTTTATAATTAGGAAAAAAACAGGCTCCATTTAAAAAAGTCACATAACTAATTAGCCACAAAGAATAGGAATGTACTGAGAAGGAAAAGGGATCAAGGATGATGCTGATAAAATGGCAAATGACAAAGCATAAAATATGGTTAAATCGCAGTAACCTGTACTTTATTTATTCTGAATTAATGAGTGGGCAATTGGCTTGGGGCCTTGCATGATTGGCGAAGGAAAAAGACTTTGCTTAGTACCAGGTGGGATTCTATTTTTAATGCTTATTATATAGTATCTGTTTCCTATAGGCAGGGGACCTATTTTCTACTTATTTGGTTTCTCCTTCCATCCCAGGGATTTCTGGGCCCTCGACTGGCTGACCACATACACCTAATGAAGGAATGATTAAGCAAAAAGAGAAAAAAGGCGAATTGCAGGGAGATTTTCAATCTACTTAAGAGAACAAACTCTTTTAATAGCTGTTAGCTCATTAAGTGCTGAAATGTAAATATTGTAACTAATTAAATACAGCTTTATTTATTTGTTTTAGCAAGCCCCAGCTGAACATCAATTACAGAACAAAATTTTAATGAATAAAAGAGCTTAAAAAAAACTATGTATTTGCTAATGCTGACCCATCTCCTTTTTTCTAATTAGTGTGAATTATCATCAGGCCTCCTTTCCCCAGTTCTGCTGCCCGTGGGGCTTTCTCACATCCACAGTGGACACACTCAGCTCTCCACCTGCACCAGACCTGCACCTACACAACTGAATGGGACTGGGGAAAAGCACTGCACCAGGTCACCTGATGTTACTGTACATTCTCCATCTCCAGCACCAGGGGACCCTCAAACCACCTTCCCTGTGCTCCATCCTGCTATCCTGGAAGACACAATCCATACTTTCTCCTCCATCCTTCCTTGATGGAGCTTCTTGATGACTTGAGCTTTCTACTTTACTGAAATAAACTAAAGCAGTGGAAGAGGAGCCCTCTGCTTCCCTGAGCTAGTACACCTGCCATTCTTGCCCACACCTCTGCAAGGGTCAACCTTCCTTGGGGGCCATAGTTCAGCCTCACTTATTTCTCCAGAAGTCTCTCTCTTTTTCCTGCATCATCAGTTTTCTTTCCCACTTGGGTCTTTCCCATTAGCACATAAATGAGCTAGTTATTTTTTGCTTACAAGGGAAGATTATCTGATTGTCTGGAAACTCTTCCCTCTTTTGTCACCCCAGTGCACCACACTCCTGGACCTCCCTCTTGTCCTCTGCCTCCTTTGCCAATGTCTCCTAATCCCTCAGATTTCATGATGTGCAAGGATCAGGTGGGTGATTGGAACACTCCTCTTCTCAACCCACTTGCTGGGTGATCTCATCTGGTCTCATGGTGAAAGTTCAGGAGACTGTCAGAGGTTTATCACCTGCCTGGACCTAGACTCTCCTGCTCCATGTACTCTCAGCTTCTCCACTTTGATGTCAAAAAGGCATCAATCTTAGTGTACCCTATATTGGACTTCTGATTTTTCCCACTAAATCTATTTAACTGACTTGCCCATTGCAGTGAAGGGCAGGCAGGTCCATCCTTCAGTGCACAGGCCCAAACCCTTAACTCAGCTTGGCCCAGACCCGATGCTGCTCTCTCATACCTTATGTCCAGCAAATTCTCTTGTCTCTACTTTCAAAATATCTCTAGCATCTGACCATATCTTCCCACCTCTTGTTACCATGGTGTCCAAGTTCACCATCATCCCCTATTTAGACTACTGTTAAAAATCTGCCACATAGTACCTGCGTCAGCCCTTGCTCCCCTTTAGGCCCGTAGCCCCCAACTTCCAGGTTGTAGACTGGTATCAGTCTGTGGTTTATTAGGAATGGGGCTGCACAGAAGGCAGGCAGTGAGCAAAGCTTCACCTGTATTTACAGCCACTTCCCATCACTCATGTCACTGCCTGAGCTCCACCTCCTATTAGATAAGCGGTGACATTAAATTCTCATAGGAGCCAAACCCTACTGTAAACGGTGCATGCGAGGGATCTAGGTTCAAACTCTTTACGGGAATCTAATGCCTGATGACCCAAGGTGGACATGGAATGTATTTGACTCAGCCTGAAACGATATACCCCTCCTTGGCCCATCCACCCTGCGGCCTCATCCATGGAAAAATTGTCTTCCCTGGGACTGATCCAGGGAAGGATCCGCCAAAGGTTGGGGATGGCTGCTTCAGACAATGTGCAACACAACAGCTAGAGTTATCCCACTGAAGACTATATCCACTCATGTCACTCTGTGCTCAAAACCCTCCAGTGGCTTTCTGTCCCTGTCCAAACAAGAACAGCAGGCTAGGCCCTCATACGGTGTTCTCCCACCCTCCATCTCTGACCTTATGCTGCCTGGGACTCCTTGCTCTTCCTGGGCCACCCCAGCCTCAGCTTCTCCTTAGGGCATCTGCACTTTCTGTTCCCTCTCCTGAATGCTCTTCCCTCCAATTTCTCATCATTTACTCTACCCTTTCTTTTATGTCGTCTTTCTCAAAGGTTACCTTAGCAGAGACATTAGTTCCCTGGATGGCCCATCATCCTTCCCATACTTTCCGCCTTAGTATATTTCTTCCTATATCATATTCTAATTCGGGACTCTCTATAGAACTTTCTGTGATGGTGGAAATGTCAGTTCTATGCTGTCTGACCTGGTAGCCACTGGCTACAGGTGGCCGTTGAGCACTTAAAAGTGGTCAATGCAACAGAAGAACTGAACTTTTAATGTTATTTAATTTTAATTAAGTTCAGTTTCAATATCCGTATGTGGCTTGTGGCTACCATATTGGACACAGTCTATCATTTATTTATCCCCCTACTAGTTTGTTCAGAGGTTGGTCCTATGAATATGATCTTCCTGAAAATCGTATCTTTGATGGACTTATCCCCTTCACTAGAATGTATGCTCCATGAGGGCAGATTTTTTTTTCTGTGCCTGACACAAAATAGGTGTCAAAAAAACATTTGCTCAATGAATGCCCTTTACCTCAAGTCTATCATTTTAAGAGTCAAAGCTTGTTTCTATTTAAAAAATTTTTAGAAATGGTTCTAAGCTATACATGACACATCCATATTTTAACTTAGTACCAGAATAAGTTTTCCTTGCTATTTCAATGTCACTTTTCTGTACATCAATTGTAATGTGGTAATAAATTGTGTCCTCAGAGACTGTTAATGTCATCCCTTCATTAACTGCACCAGATTGCCGGGGTTTTATAGTCTGTCTCCTAACTGACTGTTTATCATTAAGTTTTTCTTGCTGCTGTGTCTACTTTATGCCCTATTTATTTTCAACAAAAGTTACTGGCTAAAGTTTGCGGGTACTTCTATTCTCCCACAGAGCTGAATGCCTAAGGTTTGTGACAACTTTTGCTGTGGACACATTCACATGGGTACAGAGAGATGGGCTGCCTGTACACACAATTGTCATGTAAATAACATCAGTAACAACAAAGAGGGCTGTCGTGATGATTCCCCTTTATAGAGTGGAATGTGGAAATCAAACACCTAAAACCTAAGGCCATTAACACCCAAGTGTTTTTCTCCAAAACTAATGTTCTCTTATCTAACCCAGTTCTTCTCAAAACTATAGTCCCCAAATCACCAATTAGAAATCACCCGTGATAACTTATTTAACATGAGCATCTTAGTTGGGTGCAGTGGCTCACATCTGTGATCCCAGCACTGTGGGAGGCCAAGGCATTTGAGACCAGCATCAGCAAGAGCAAGACCTTGTCTCTACTAAAAATAAAAAAACTAGCTGGGCATTATGGTGGGTGCCTGTGGTCTCAGCAACTCAGGAGGCTGAGGCAGGAAGATCACTTGAGCCCAGGAGTTTGAGGTTGCTGTGACCTATGACACCATGACACTAGCAAGTCTTGACACCATGACTCTAGCCTGGGCAACAGAGTGAGACTCTGTCTCAAAAAGGACCATCCTTGTGCTCCCCACTAGATCACAATTTTGGGAGACAAGGCCCAGAAATCTATAGTTTTAATGCATAGTATTAAAGTTTCCACCAGCACACCCTGGTGGGTGTTTACTTTCTGAAGAGAAGTATAATAATACTACCTTGAACTTTTATTCTGTATGGCTAAGATGATACCAAATCATGAAACTGTAACAAGTATTCCATTGCAGACCCAATGAGAATTTTAAGCACTGATTATATTATACACATAAGTTCAACTAATCTGACTATCCTGTAATTAGAGAAGCGACCAATAAAAAATATGTTTCAGTAACAGATCATGGGTCTAGAGATACTTCTAGATCCTTTCATCAGCTCTTAGAAACAGATAGATCCATCTATTATGTCTTAAGAGCTAAGAGGATATCATCACTGCTAGGGTTAATAAGAGAAACTCTGAAAGGTGATTATTCTGGGAGATAAACAAGGTCATCTGCAGCAAAGGCTAATGCACATGCACTCTTGCTATGCTTACATTTTCTAGCGTGGGTTCCAGAGCATGGCATGACTTTGTGACTAAAAGCCACAGTTGCTGTGTGGGCTGGGACTGCTTTGAGTATTGGTGGTGTGTGCATTCACCAGTCACTGTAGTAATCAGGTCTGGAATACAAGAAAACAATTCTATTTTTCTGTGATTCCCCAGGGCCATTTCTAGCAAAAAGAGATTCTGGCAAAGATTTTGGTTTCTACAGTGATTTCTGAGACTTTGGGTAATGCAAAGCAAGACCAGAGAATACAAGGGTTTCATGGGAAGGCCAAAGAGAGAAGAAAGGCCCACATTCGGGACATGGGAGTCAAGTCAATCAAGGCCAAGCACAGTCAGGAAAGCTGTGTGTGTTTTGGGGTGGAGTGAGGTGGGCCACACCAGCTGTGTTAGCCAGTGGACAATTGCAAGGAGCAATGCAGGAGTCCAGAGATCTACCAGAACTAGGACAAAGTGTGGGCCATGCCCAAGTTTGCCAACGATTACCAGTGATCAACTTACAGGGAAACATGGATTTCTAAGCAGAACTGCAGTCAAGGAAGGCCCTTTGTGTGCAGAGCAGTTAATCATTTTGCAGGCTGGGAACAATGTCAGAAAGCCCACTGAGGGGGTGCTGAACCGTGGTATAATGAAGTCAGCAATTGAGGATCTGTGTCACAGGGCACAGTTGTCAAGGTCATGGCAGGAAACTAAACACTGGGAAAAAGAGTTGGAATAACATGTCCTTAATCCCCTGTTCAGCCACTCAGTGGGCATCCACCATCAGAAGCTGAGTATCTAGAGAATGGGACAGTAAGGAGCTGCCTGTCTTATCTTTCTAAGGTGAGAAAGAAACAGGCTAAGAGAGCCCACACTCTGGACAGGCTCAAATTCCAGGAATTACATACTGGTCAGTATCATCTCCTCCTGGGGAGAATGTGGTCTCTTGGCACTTTAGTTATTTCCCACTCAGTCTACTAATGTGAGGAAAAGGTAGGGTCCATGGGCTCTGGTCAGGAGCAAAGATGTGCATGGCTATGAGCAGAGGCTCAATGCCAGCAGTCGACAAGAAGCCTCTACCCCAACCACCAGGAGAACCTATTTCTCAGATGAGAGGTCTGGGGCATTTGGTCAAGTAATCACATAAGTGACCCACTCTACTCTGTGTTGGGTTAATTTTTGACAGTAAACAAGGAAAAAGGAAAAGAGTCTTGTTCTCACTTGAAAATAGTTTGTCTCCACCAAAAGTCAAGTTAAAATATGATTCCCAATGTAATGGTGTTGAGAGGTAGTGGAACCTTTAAGAGGTGTTTGAGTCACGAAGACTCTGTCCTGAGGGAATTTATGCCACTCTTGTAGGACTGGGGTAATTCTTGAAGAAATGAGTGAGTTCTTGCTTGTGAGGATGGGATTAACTCCCTGGGACTGGGCTGCTAGAAAGCAAGAATGCTGCTCATGCTTTGTCCCTTTTGCACATGCTAACCTGCCCTTCTGCTTTTCCTTCAGGTTATGAAAACTTTCACCAGAAGCTGCCGTTATGCACTTGGATTTCCCACCCTCTAGAACTGTGAGGCCACTAAACATCTTCTCTTTATAAATTACTATTATAGCTAGAGAAAACAGTCTAAGACAAGTTTTTAATGAACAGTTCCACAAATGAGGGTATAGAGCTAACTTTTTGGAACTCTTTACAATACACATAGGGTGTTCATAAAGTTCATGTGCAATTTACTATTTTAAACTATATTAAATTACACATGAACTTTATGTCCACCCTATATTATAACAACCCTCCCTGTGAAGTAGATACAGTGACTTCTGTTTAGCAGAAGGGAAAGGATGTGATGTAGAGAGGTAAAGAAAATCAAGAAACACAATGTTGGCCATTTTTATTACCCAAAGTTGCCCAGCTTGTAAGAACAAACATCTGGATCCATCTCGCTGATGTGGAAACTCAGCCTCTCATTCACCACACTATAAATGTCACCAATTATTACTTTTTATTTGTAGTTTTGCTTATTTGGGTTGGTGAAAGATGAAATAGCTCCAAGGTTTAGGTGTTTGTGACTTTGTGTGTTAGCTTATCAGATGTGTTACATTTATGTTACACCTATAACTTATCCAAGCAATCAGTTAGAACTTTTGGTTTAAGAAAAGCAAAACTGGTGAGACAAGAAAATTGAGATAGTCATTGTCCTTCATTGAATAACACACTAAAGGGAAAAAACAGATACACATATGAATAGATGCTGAAAAGACATTTGGTAAAAATCAGCAGCCATTCCAAATAAAATACTAATTAAAACAGGTCAAGAAGGAAACCACTTAAATGTACTAGAGACCACCAGGGTCCAATAGTAAGCATTATTTGAAATGTTGAAACAGTAATGCTGTTTTAAATTAAATCAGGCATTGGATGGGTACATTTGCTTTAGCTGTTATTTTTGTTCAACATTTTGTGTGTTCTCGTGAATTCAGCAAAAGAAAATAAAGATGGGTATAAACATAGAAAAAATAAATAAAATTTATCTTGTTAAAAAGTCACTGCTAAAATTTATAAACCAGTTGAATAAATAATTTAATACAGTAGCTATGCTACCTGTAAGATGAATATTTAGTTTATCTCAGTTTTTTCTCTATTCTAGAAATAAAAACATAGACATGGAACAGATAAAGTATTTCACTCAATATAACGACCTCAAACCATAAATTATTTGTGAATAAATTTGACAAGAAAGTCAAAGGACCTTTATGAAAATAAAACAATAAAATCAAATTGATGGAGAAATGAAAAGACATGTTCTCAGACATAAGCACTTAATGTCATAAAAATGCCAGTTATCCCAATGTTAATATATAATTCATTGCAATTTCCCATTGGAACCACAGTTTTTTTTTTTTAATTGAAAGAAACTACTTTAATGTTCATTTGGAAGAACAAATGCCCAAGAATAGATAAAATCTGAAATAAAACACAAATTAGGGGGATTTGTTTTAGGAGATAGTCCAACATGTACGCACATACTAGAAAGCCATTTTATCATAGTGGCTGTTAAACTTAGCATGCATCAGAGTGCCCTGGACAGCTTGTTAAAATACAGATGGCCAGGTCCCACCCAGCATGGCTTATGCTATAGGTCTAAAGTGGGACCCAAGTATTTGCATTTCTGACAAATTTCCAGCTGATGCTAGGATAGGAAACTCCCTTTGAGAACCACTAGGACAACAAATCAATGTAATGTTGAAGAAACAAACAAAAAAAGGGACAAACCAGCGGAATAGACTAGAGAATCAGGAATTAGTCTAATATATATGACTATTTAGTAAATGACAGAGGATAAAAATGTGAATGAATATGAAATATGAGATGCATAAAATTTGATATAACGTGGTCTAAAAGAAAATGAGTTTTTCATGGCACAGACAGGCCTTATGAGACAGCTGGTATGAAATTGTCCATAGCTATATGCTATAGGTCTAGAGTGGGTCCCCAACCCCTCAGCCATGAACTGGTACCAGTCTGAGGCCTGCTAGGAACCAAGCCACACAGCAGGTGGGCAAATGAAGCTTCATCTGTATCTACAGCCACTCCCCATTATTGCATTACCACCTAAGCTCACCTCCTGTCTGATCAGCAGTGGAATTAGATTCTCACAGGAGCAAGAACCTTACTGTAAAGTGTGCATGGGAGGGATCCCGGCTGTGTGCTGCTTATGAGAATCTGATGCCTGATGATCTGAGATGAGGATATAATGTGCTTGAACCACCCTAAAACCATCCCCTACCCCTGTCCATGGAAAAATTGTCTTCCACAACACTGGTCCCTGATGCCCAAAAGATTGGGCTCTGCCTGCCTGAAGGACCACCTAGCAGGGACAACAGAGCTCCATGCTGAGAAGCTGTAGGTCCCACTGAATCCCTAGAGGCTGAAGAGGGAAGGGACCAGCTGGAATGGAGCTGGATTTGACGTGACATGGGAACTGCAAGGGAGTGGTCTTGAGCAATAGAGGGTAAGGGGTATCCTTGAAAACATAAAAATGCCCAAGTGGAAAGAGATGGCTTTACCCTTCTGATAGGTGTGGTGAGCTGAGAGGTCAGATTGTCACGACAGTGCCGAACAATAGGAACCACCCTTGTTCTCCCCTCCACCCCCAAACTCAATCCCTGTTAACCCAGAAAGCACAGATGAGGAGCTAGAGAGGGAGCAGAAGCAGGGGAGAAAAGAGAGAGACAAATCAGCCAAGCCCTTTCCCACAACATGGGCTGGGAGGGGACACTGGGAGAAATTGTGACTTCCGTTGAACTTGCGGTTTTGATCCTGGCCTGTTGATGCCTGAACAGAGACCGCACTGCGTGAATTCCATGACCACAGCACAGGATATTTTTATTGTCTAAGAGTGACCAGAAAAATCTGCCCATATTTTTATTTGATAGCAGGGGAAGACAAAAATTAAAGGACACTGGGAGACAGAGTTGCTTTATTTTAAGAGTATATTTGTTCAATTTAAGAGTTACATAAAATCAAAAAATGTTTAAATGAATTGCAATTGAAAAAAAATTGTGATGTGTTTTTCTCTCCCCATTAGAAGAAGGTTATCTCTGTGCTCTTGTGGGGGGGGGGACACATATTTGGGGGCCATTAATACCTGAAGAATTTTAGCATCCAAAATAGTAAGGACAAAAAAGTGAATGAACAAAATGTGTGTGTGTGTAGATGGATGGATAGGTAGATAGATAGATAGGTATAGATTTCCCTGTTCTCATAAAATTTAGTGTGATAGAGAAAGATAGTGCACCAATAAATATATAGTAGGTCAAAAATAGGAGGTATGAAAATATAGTAGGATGAGAGTATAAAGTTATTGGGGAGTGCTATTAAGTCAGAGAAGGTAGCAGTCACCTAGACCAAGTTTAACGTGTGCAGGATTGGCAAGATGGCTAGTGCGGTGCAGCCAAGTGTTGAGGTGTGCACTGGGAGACCAAGCTAGATGTAAGCAGGTGTGGGGGGCCGAATGATGGCTCCTCAAAGATGTCCACGACCTGATCTCTGTGCTTTAGGCATCCCTCTGACGCTCTCGTGCCTCTAGGAGTAAGGAGGAGCTCCTCAAACCTGAGTGACACAGAATTTCTTGCCATTCAAGTGAGGAAGGATTAGAGCTAGATTAAATCTGATCATAAAGAGGATTAACAGCCGTGCCAGAACACAACATATTTTGGCTCTGTCCACGGATGCTCTGGACAGACATCTATGTACTGTAAGCCAAAGCCTGGCAAAACAGACGTGAGAGATGTTCACATTTCACAACAAATTGTTCAAGGTTGATTAGTTTGATCTTTACATTGAGCTCATCAACCAAAGGTGAGACTGGGGAAGAAGTGCACCTGACCCAGAGCTGATTCCACATGCTACGGCATTCTCCCAGGGCTGATTCGATTTCCTCTCCCAGCTTGTGTTCTGGCTCCGGAGGAGCAGAATGACTTCATTGCGACTCTCCCCTGCACTTTGCTCAGCCTCTCGGGGGCTGCCAGTCTCAGACTGCCCGTGAAATTCAGGAACTGGCCACACTGGCCATCTTGCCAACCTGGATATATTAGGCTTGTTCCAGATAAATTCTACCCTCTCTGAGAGGCCTTCCCCTTTCCATCTGTTTTAGAATACCTCTCAGTATTTTATTCCCTCCTCCTACTATATTTTGTAGCTTTTATTATTATTGACGGATTACATATTTATTTTTGCATTATATTTCTTTACCACACTCAGTGCTATGAGAATAGTGAGATATATATCTATATGTGTATATCTCTATCCATCTATACACACATAACACACTGACTTACACGATTTGTTTACTGTTGTATCCTTAGTGCTTAGAAAAGTATGGGGCACAAAATCGGTCCTCAAGTCTTAATGCCGTCTGAATAACTGAATGAAGCCCTGTTTATCTAACAATGTAGGATGACACTGAGACAGCAATGAGAAGCTGCCTCTAAGGGTCTCAGAACTCAGGAGCATTTTACGTTCCTAAGTTGTAAATCTCTCTCTCTTTCCCTTCCCCCCACTTCTTGTTAGGAATACAATGAGCAAGAGGCAATGTTCCCTCCACACTTTCACACGCAGCAGCGTGGGGGAGGCCCAGGATCTTGGGAGCTGGGAGCTCCCTGCTTCCTTTTCCTTCTTCAAGGCCCTGGACAGGGCTGAAGCATTACTCTATATGTCACCAAATTCCACAAAAGTCTACAGAATGTAGAACCAGACAAAGACCATAGATCCTGGGTTGGGGATGAGGGCACTGAGGCCACAAGACACCGTGCTCTAGCTCGGGCCAGGTTCAGTCTCTAGGTGGTGGTGGCGTACACTGGGCACAGACTTAATAATAATATTGTGTTTCTCTTGGAACATGAGATCTGTCAGGACAGAAAGAACAAGCTTGGGGAAGTGCTGAGCTCAGCATAAAAACTACAATCAAAATAAATAAATAGGCGTGCAATATACCCTAATTTGGCGTAAACAGATTTGCCAAACACTTTCAATATTACGCATCCCCAGCTCCCTCCCTCTATGATCGTCCCCCTCTCTTTGGGACAAAATTCACAGGTGCACTGCAGTGCTGCCCTATAAGCCTGAAAATCAGGAAGCAACAGCACAAGTAACAAATTAATTTCCATAGGAACAGGCTCGGGACCATTCGGGCTGCCAGAAGAATGAGTTGCCCAATTTCTTCCAGCAAACATATCTACAATTTTAAAATGGGAACGGCACAGAGAAGTTAATCTGAGGGTCCTGAGAAATAGCAAGCTCAGAAATTTGCTATAGGTCCTAAGTTCTAATAAACAATCTAACACGATTTTAACACAAATCTAAAAGAAAGTAGTAACTTTTCTCTTCTGTGTAAGGGGTGATTCATCATTTCACAATGACCTACAAAGCCCTTGCCCCCTGAGGCGAACGTCTCTTTTGAAAGCTTCATTATTAAATTGAACTGGGTCCACAGGACGAGTCAAAGTCATGGCAGCCCAAGTGGGGTAGGCTGGCCTGAAGTGCCCTGGAAGGGATTTGAACCCATCCACCTTCTCTCTCCAGTGTCCTACATTTCAGGCACTTAGCATGTCACATCCCTGTGTTGAAAGTAAGCAAGATAAAGCTTCATGCGGTCATTCATTCATGCAACTAGTCAACAGTTACTGCACGCCTTCTGTTTTAGGGTGTACCAATGAGCACTGAGGACCTGGCCTCAGAAAGCACATTTGCTCTTGAAGAACTCATATTCTACTAGGGCCCAGAGATGTGTCACAAAACTCTAAAACTGTGGACATGACAAAATAGAATTAGGTCCAAAGACCTGTGGAAACTCAGGGGAGAGAAGCATCCAGCTCTGCTTTCGAGCTGCATCTTAGAGGATGAGTAAGATTTGCAAAGGGGAAATTCTAAACAGCATTTCAGATACATGAAGGCGTAAAGTGGATGGCATGTTTGGAGATCGTCAAGAGACTTTGTGTGGGGGCAGTGGATATGCAGACAGAGATCTGCGAGTTGGCAAGACACATAAGGCACTGCTCATCAGGATCTTGAAATTCTACTAAGTGTTTGGCCTTGATCCATTAGGCCTGGTGTGCTGGGCACACACCACCAATGTTCTTTGGCCAGCAAGACCATGATTATGTCTGTTGTTTGGGAAGTGAGTCCCAAGCCAAAAATGAAAGGTGGGAGACCAGAATGAGGGGCTCTGCAAGAGGCGATAAATGTGTGGACACAGCCACAGTGTGGGTGAGGAGGGCATGTGGGCGAGATGTGTGCAGGTGAGTGGACACAGCCACAGTGCAGGGGAGAGGAGGGCATGCAGGTGAGATGTGTGCAGGTGAAATGCATCCAGGTGAGATATGTCCAGGTGAGATGAGTGCAGGTGAGATGTGTGCAGGTGAGATGCGCGCAGGTGAAATGCATCCAGGTGAGATGAGCAGGTGACATGTGTGCAGGTGAGATGTGAGCAGGAGGTTAGAATCAGCTGAGCCTGGTGAAGGCAAGAGATGGAGGATGAGGAGGAGGCCAGGATGAGGGCTTATCTTGAGTGACATGGCCAGTGCTGCTACCAAGAATGTGAGTGTTCAATGTGCTGCCTGTTTGATGGCAGAAAGGGTGAGTTGACCCAAAGTATTCACTTCTATTTCCCTTCACTTTTTGTATGGTCTGAGTTTCTAAAGTAGTTAATTCTGTAATCCCCTTGGAATTTCGTTTAGTGTTAGTATATGTAAATGATGTGAGAACCACAATTTTTTTTTTGTCCCCACATTCCTAGTTTTTAGTACGCTTAAAATGATAATTGGGGTATCATCTATCCAAGTCAATCTCAGCTTGAGGGACCTGGACGTTGTCTCCAAAGAGCCAATAGACCCTATTCAATAATTATTTTTTTCTTTTTCTTTTCCTGGTTCATTACTTTAGGGTACCACAATTCCAGCTCACATTTTCTCCATGAACACATTTTTCCATGAATCCAGTGGTTTTCAATTTGGAAGACTTTACAGCCCCCAAGGGACATCTGGCAATGTCTAGAGACATTTTGGGGGGTTGTCACAACTCAAGATCTAGTAGGTAGAGCCCAGGAATGCTGCAGAACACCCTAAAATGTACAGGAGAGCCCAACCCCACCACTACAAAAGAAGAGTGTGATCCAAAATGTCAATGATGGCTGAGAAACTCTGTCTTAACCTGAAGAGGATAATCTGCTTGAAATAAGATTTTTCTGGGCAGTTGGAGGCTATGCTTGGGATATCAAAAAGAAAATACTGTCAGATGAGCTATTCAGGAATCTCTGGGCCTCTTTGATGATGCTTCCCATTTCAGAATTTGAGCCTTTGTGGTAAAAGAAGGGCAGACTTGAGGAAAGGCTAAGGAAATAATATTGGGCCAAAGGTCATCTGTGAGGGATCTGTGGAATGTTTTCCCTGCGAATCAGGCTTTGGACTATTTCCTCTGATGCTGTCCAGTTAGATATCATGAAGCTGATAAAATCTCCCAAGATATAG
Source organism: Galagoides demidoff (assembly GCA_963574575.1). NCBI lineage: Eukaryota > Metazoa > Chordata > Mammalia > Primates > Galagidae > Galagoides > Galagoides demidoff. The sequence goes on from CAUYQV010040282.1 coordinate 15,536, forward strand.
CAAGCTTGGAAAAACCAGTTTCTTACATGTGTATTCTGTTAAATTCTCTAGGATTCCAACTTCTACAGCTACTGAAACTGAATTCTGGTAACTGGTACCTGATATCCTAGCATACCCCAAGTCCTGCTTGTGGAGTGACCTTTATTGATTTATAGGGCTGATTTAGTCACATCTGGACTTGAGGGCCTTGTTTCTAGATGAGCATACTGTTCTGTTGATTTTGCTGATTTTAAATACTGCAACTTTGCAGTGTGCTTTAATGTTTCATTGGCCAAATCTCACTTATTCTTTTCCATCATCACTCAACTGATTGTTTTTCTTTTTCTTAGTCTCAAGGTTTTACTCTGTATTCCAGATGAACTTATATTTCTCATTTCAACAAAAGTTCCATGGGAATTTTGATTCAGAGTATGTTAATCATGCGTTAATTTGAAGAGAAAAGAATAACCTGTATCTTCATGTATTTTGCTTCCTGGGAGTTGCTTCTGCATTTAACTAATCCTTATTTTAGTCTTCAGTAGTTGAATTTATACCAATTCTTCATATTTCTTGTTAAAGTTATTCCTATGTGCTTTATATTTTTAGTGTTCCTAGAAATAAAATACTTTTCCATGGTTCTGAAAGGTTATTAATATATATGAAAAATTGACTACTATTTACATTATATTCAGCTCCCTTGAATCTTCTTTGTGTGTGTGTGTGTGTGACATTGTCTCACTCTGTCACTCATGCTAGAGTGCTGTGGCACTATCATGGCTCACTGCAAACTCCTCAAACTCCTGGGCTCAAACAATCCTCCTGCCTTGGGCTCCCAAAGTGCTAGATTACAGGCATGAACCACTTCTCCAGCCCTTGAGTTCCATTTTTAATTTGAGTATAATTTTGAGCAATTCTCTTGACAACTTGATCTTATTTTAATTGCTCCTCTTGTCTTGATTTCATCTAATAGCCTACAACTTTCAGAAAATGTTAAATAGTTAGAACGATCAGGGTTTTTCATCCATTTGACAAATGACCTTTTATTTCTGGTTTTGGTAGGATTGCCTCTTGTGCATTAGATTTGACTGGGCTGATTTTCCTCACTCCCTGGTGACATTTCTGATTGTCCATCATGGGGTCTATATTCTGGTATTATACTCATACAGGGTATAATACACCCCCCCACACACACACATCTCTACCAAAAAACAAACAAACAAACAAACAAACAAAATGCTGGGCATTGTGGTGGGCACCTGTATCCCAGCTACTTAGGAGGCAAAGGGCAAGAGAATCGCTAAAGGAAGAAAGGAAAAAAAAAAACAACAACTTCAAACTAAGATGAGTGAAAGCCAGCTGAAATTGAAAGCAAAATTAAAAAAAAAAAATGCTGTGGTAGAATGACTAAAAAATATGATGGAGAACAAAACAACCTTTAAAAGAAGAGATCTGGGCTCCGTGCCTGTGGCTCAAGTGGCTAAGGCACCAGCCACATACACCTAAGGTGGCGAGTTTGAATCCAGCCTGGGCCCGCCAAACAACAATGACGGCTGCAACCAAAAAATAGCTGGGCGTTGTGGCGGGTGCCTGTGGTCCCAGCTACTTGGGAGGTGGAGGCAGGAGACGCTTGAGCCTAGGAGTTGGAGCTTGCTGTGAGCTGTGGTGCTACAGCTCTCTACGCAGGGGGACAGCTTGAGGCTCCATCTCAGAAAAAAAAAGCAAGAAGAGATCTAAGAAGCAAAATTACACCTTTCAGAGATACATGGACTGAGGCCTGGGTTTGTTCCAGCCAAGTTATCATTCATTAGAGTTCATGCTTGACTCTAGCTGAGGACAGATGCAATCTGTAAACAGTTCCTTTGCATTATTACATTAGATTCTAAACTACTTGGAGGAATGCTACAAATTTCAATTGTTAATAAACTTGGAACCACACTGGCCATAAAAATATCTTAATGTACTTATTTCCTGAAAATAATGATCTCAGTAAACTATCTAAAATAGGAGTGGGCTGCCCTATATAATGCCTGCTGTGTCTCAGAAGCCAGCAGAATTCTACAAAGGACACCAATTATTCCGAAAATGACACACACAATATCTTTCAACTTTAATAATATGTTTTAATTTTTTTAATGTCCATTCATTGGGAGCCCTTGCCTAGATGTGAGGATGTGACTTGATTGGTAATGTCACTTTATTTTTTTCAGGGCACCAAGCCTCATACATAATGCGACTATCTGAGACTCTGCGACTAAATAAACTTAACAACTGAGGGCTGATTTGTCACAAAATATCATCTCTTTTTATTAATTCAGCATGTCTCTAGAGAACTTCTTTCTCTCTTACAAGCTCAGCACTTCCTAATGTTTAATAAAAGATTAGGTTTCCAAAAAATAGCTGAGCAAGTTAGAATGCGATTTAATTCAACAGTTCCCAAATTCTCACTAACACGCTTGTGAAAGAACGAAAACAATAAACAGTGACACTAGACCAGAATCCTGGAGGAATTCACAACTAAAGGCCTCTGGTGCTGGATTAACGAGTATTATAGAAAACCATGTACAGGTCCATTAAACTTTCTCCTCTCCGGCATGGTAGGAAGGAGGAAAAGGCTTTGAGAAACTCCCAGGGTCTCCCTCAGGCCCTGAGAGCCAGTGACTGAACCAGTAGCATGGCTGGGGACATGCCAGGGAACTGTAAGCTTCTCCCCACCTTCACGCCCACCTTAACCTCTTTATCCATACAATCTGCAATTTCCTAAGGCTCTCACGGAGGACCAGTGAGCTTCCTGGAAGGAGAGTCCTCACTTGCAGAGTGCTGTATGTGTGCCAAAGAGGAGATAGGAAAGCCATGGAACAGAGTTTTTTCCTGAACTCCCCTTTCTTGTGCTTCCAAGAGCCAGGAATTAAGGCTATCAGATGACTCCATCTCAGTTTAGCAGAAGCTTATAGTATGAACACTTGCTAAAAATAAAACAAAACAAAAAACCCTAGAAATGTGCAAGTAGTTCTGAAAATGAGTTCATCTTCCACACACGGATCTATCAGGGTGATTCTACCAGCATCCACAGGGCCAGTGAGAAGAATTAAGGATGTTCCCCCACGTACTGCCTGTTGGTAATATTAGCTTTGCATACATTTCCTCCTGTTCAAGCCAATAATTCCCTATATCAAGGGGCAAGTGAGATGAATAGCACCTTCTCTAAAGAAGACAGAAGAATGGCTAACAAGCATATGAAAAAATGCTCATCATCCCTAATTATCAGAGAAATACAAATCAAAACTACCCTGAGATATCACCTAACCCCAGTGAGAATGGCTCACATCACAAAGTCTCAAAGCTGCAGATGCTGGTGTGGTTGTGGAGAGAAGGGAACACTTTTACACTGTTGGTGGGACTGCAAACTAATATAACCCTTTTGGAAGGAAGTATGGAGAACCCTCAAAGAAATCAAACTAGACCTCTCATTTGATCTTGCAACCCTATTACTGGGCATCTACCCAAAAGAAAAAAAATTATTTTACCATAAGGACATTTGTACTAGACTGTTTATCACAGGTCAATTTATAATTGCCAAATTGTGGAAACAACCTAAATGCTCACCAATCCAGGAATGGATTAACAAGCTGTGGTATATGTATGCCATGGAATACTATACAGCCACTAAAAGGATGGTGACTTTACATCTTTTGTATTCATTTGGATGGAGTTGAAATACATTCTTCTTAGTAAAGCATTATAATAATAGAGAAGCAAGAATCCAATGTACTGAATTCTGATATGAGGACAATTGATACTAACTAGTACATGGTGGGGGGGGAGTGGAAGGGGAGAGAGAGGGAAGAAAGGAGGGCATGTGGGGCCACCGTGTGTGACACACCTCTTGGGAATGGGACACTATTAATAGAGGGACTTCACTCAGCAAATGCTAGCAGCATAATCTGGCTCATTGTACCCTTAATGATTCCCTAACAACAACAAAAAAAAAACGGATGAAAAAATAGAAAACAAAAATCCTACCTTGAACCTCTGGAAAACTACTCTGAAAATAGCACTGAACATTCACTTATCATCACAGGATGTAAAGAGACCCTGCTCTGGGAAATGAGAAGAAGGGCTGAGGAAGATAGTATCTCAGGCCTCAAAATCTTTCTATATGTTGTGTTCAAATCTGGTGCAACAAAAATAATGTGGCACATGAAGACCAAATGTGCTATGAGCCAGAACCAGTAGCAACAACAGAGAACAGAAATAGACCTGCAGGGACTTCCAACAGACTGTAAAACAACATGGCTTATTTACAGTGCACATGGAGGAAGAAACCGAGCTTGAGAATGCTGGCAATCAATTGAAAACTGTCAAAAATAGCAGAGACACTGCAAGTTAAAAATGTGGAAGTGATATAACTGAGAATACAATGACCTCAAATCAAAAACTCAATGAATAGGTATGACAGCAGATTAGAGGCAGATGATAAAAGAATTTAGGAACTGAAATTTAGATCAGAAGGAATACTCCTGAATGAAATGTGTAGATGTAACAGAGTCTAAGGGACATTGAGGAAATCGTGAGAAGATCGGTTATAAATCTAGAGAGGTGATTTTCAACTGGGATGCCATGGCACACTGGTGTTCCCTGAGAGGATCTTAGGTGTGCTGGGAGATCATTAATTAAATCGTTTTCAAAAAAAGTTCAAAGCACAGTAAGTATATTCTTTTATTTACTCTTTCTTTTTATCAATATCATTTAAATGTGCCACAGAAGTTTAACTATAGGTTCAAGTGTGCTGGGAGATAAAAAAGATTGAAAAACACTGTTCTGGAGTCCCGGAAGGACAGGAGAGAGAATGAGGTAGAGGAAATCTGTGAGGATTTAAAACCAAGATATGCATTCCGTGGTTTGAAGAGGCCAAATAAAGCCCCAGGGAGATACATAAAAAAAAATATGCAACTAAACACATCATAGTAAAAGTGAAAAATGCAAATAAAGAAATAAATAAATAATCAGAGAAAAAAATAAGAGGTTACCCTCCAGGAAGCAATAAAGAGACTGGCAACAGATTAACCTCAAGAAATAATGTTCAGACAGAGCTGTCATCTCAGCAACAACAGAAGCAAGAAGACAATGAAATAATATTGTCTCACTATTAATGGGGAACTGAATATTTGTCAGAGTTTATGTTTATTTCAGAAATAAAGGGTGAAATTATTGGAAATTAAAGGCAAATTATCATTATCGAATCATAAAGGGTGTTCAGAAAGTATCCAGCCATGTCATGTGAAAAATAGTATTAATAATGGCTGGATACTTTCTGGACAACTCTCATCTATCTATGAAACCTAAGAGACTAAGACGCCATAGATTGACTAGAACTCAGCAAAACCCAGCAGTATCTCTACAGCGAAGACTAAAACATAAAGGAAAAAAAAATTCCATTCACACAACAAACACACAACTTCTCTTCCTCACTCTGCCTCCCAGGCCCCCTGTACACACACCTTTTATAAAATGTCAAATAATAATACCAACAACAAGAAGTAGATGGGGCTTTTATGGAAAATAGTGAAAACCGCTACTGAAATTTATAAAGGAAGAATAAATATTTACAGAACCCTTCCACATTCCCGAATGGCAAGTGCCTATATCAGAAAGCTCCTTAAAGTAATTTAGTAAACATCTCAATGATATTTGTTTTGGAATTAGAAAAAAAAATCATTCTAAAGTTCATATGAATAAATAGATAAGGAAGAATAATGTGAGAGGACTGGGTGTCCAGATATGAAAGCTCGTGATCTAGTTCAGAATAATTGACACAGTGTGATAATGGCAAAATAATGAACATATGGGTCTGTGGTGTGGCTTATGTCCATACATATATGAAGAGGATATTTGGTTCTCTGGTGGGGAAAATCATGTGAATCCCTGATCACATAACTAAGGGAAATTCTAGGAGGACTAAAGAATTCAGTCTTACTAAATCAAACTATAAACCATAAAAATCTGAAGGATAGGTGACTATTTGACTTGTCCCCATAAGGTTGGCATTATTACTTGACATTTTATAAAAGGTGTGTGTACAGGTGGCCTGGGAGGCAGAGTGAGAGAAAGAAGTTGTGTAAGAGGAAAAATTTTAATCATAAAAGCAATGGAGTAAATAAAAAAATTTTTATCATGGCAAAAATAGGAGAAACAAAACTAAAATGTAATAAGAAACTTGCAAAAACATGTTCTGTGACCATGACAAACATTAAACATCCTAAGTATTAGAGCTTTTATAGATTGACAAGAGCAACAGTTAAAGTACAGAAAAAGAAAATGCAAATCACAATGGTAATTTTTTAGATGGAAAATTTAAATGAAAAACTATTTTTTAAAAAAATCACAAAATTGGCAATAGTTTGTAAAAAATTCTAGTGTTTAAAGTGGGATGTGTCACACTACCTGACTTCAAAATATACTACAAAGCTATAGTAAAACAAAACAGCATAGTACTGGCACACAGTCACATAGACCAATAGAACAGAATAGAAAGCATGGAAATAAATCTGTGCATTTATAGCCATTGATTTTTGACAAAAGTGCCAAGAGCACACAATGGGGAAAGAACAGTATCTTCAATAAATGACTTTGGGAAGACTGGATATCCATAGGCAGAAGAATGAAATTAGACCCTTATTTTGCACTATGTACAGAAATTAACTCAAAATGGACTGAAGACTTAAATGTAAAGCTATGAAACTACTAGAAGAAAACACAGGAGAAAAGCTCCATGACATTAGTCTGTGCAGTGATATTTTGGATAAGACCGCAAAAACACAGGCAACAGAAGCAAAAATAGGCAAATGGGATTATATCAAATCAAAATAAAAAGTTTCTGCACTTCAAAGGAAACAATCAGCAAAGAGACAACCTACAGAATAGAAGAAAATACAGTTGCAAGTTATGCATCTGATAAAATATATAAGAACGTTATAGCAAAAAAATAAATAACATGATTCAAAAATAGGCAAAAGACCTCAACAGCCATTTTTCAAAAGAAGATGCATGAAGGGCCAACAGGTATGTGAAGAAATACTCAATATCATCAGGGAAATGCAAATCAAAACCACAATGAGCTATCACGTCACTCTAGTTAGAATATCTATAATCAAAAAGAGAACAATAAGCACTGGAGAAGAGGTAGAGAAAAGGAAACCTCTACCCGCTTAATGGGAATATTAATGAATACAGCCACTATTCGTTTGTATGTGAGGAGGTTTCTCAATAAACTAAGAACACAACTACCCTATGATCCAGCAATCTCACTACTGGGCATGCAGTATACCCAGAGGAAATAAGATCAGTACGTCAAAGAGAAAGCTACATCTCCCTGTCTGCTGCAGCACCACTCACAATAGCCAAGATCAACCTAAGTGTACACCAATGGATGACCGAATAAAGAAAATGTGGTGTGCATGGGTCATTATGAAAGTTTGAGATACACAAAAGTCAAGAAACATAAAATATGCACAAATGGAGACAAATGAAGCTTTCTCAGCAGCACCAATAAATAAGCCGAGCAAGTTGAAACTTGCACAAGTGAATCAAAAAGGACACTGTTGACTGTGCTTCTTGCAAGTGACATAAGGGAACATAACACAGTTTGTAGTAACCTATGTATATTCACAAAGGAATACTATTCAGCCATGGAAAAGAAGGAAATCCAGGCCAGGCTCAGTGGCTCATGCCTGTAATTCTAGCACTCTGGGAAGCTGAGGCAGGAGGCTGGATTCGGCTCAAGAGATTGACATCAGCCTGAGCAAGAGTGAGACCCCGTCCCTACTAAAAACAGAAAAAAAATGGAGTCATGGTGGGCCCCTACAGTCCCAGCTACTCTGGAGGCTGAGTCAGGAGGATCACTCACTTGAACCCAGGAGTTTGAGGTTGCTGTGAGCTAGGCTGACATGAGGGCACGTTAGCTTGGGTGACAGACTGAGACTCTGTCTCAAAAAAAGAGGAAAATCCTAATGTGGATGAACCAGGAGGACATTATATTAAGAGAAATAGGTGTGATGCAGAAAGACAAGAGGACATGCATAACATCACTCATATGTGGAATCTAAGATAGTGTGGAGAGAAGAGCGTGGTTACTAGAGGCTGAAGTGACTGTGGGGAGAGGGAGCTAGAGAGGCGTTGGTGAAGGGACACATGATGACAGCTGCACTGGAGGAATAAACTTAAGAGGTGTACTGTACAGCAAGGAGACTAGACCAGAGGATACCTTGTTTTCTTGAAAAATGCAAGAGTTGATGCTAAGTGCTCTCTCTATAAAATAATAACTGTTTGAGGTCATCCATTTGCTAAATTTAACCATTGCACAATGTCTGTGTGTTTCATAGCATCATGTCACACACAGCAAACACAATGTATCTGTTAAAATTCTTTTTTTAAAAAAAGTTCACATCCATGCGGAAAGAGTGACATTTATAGTTTTGACTCAGGATTGTATTAACTCCCCTGCCCTCTGTCATTATGCAGTCCAAAGAGATCTGGCCCCCTCGGACACCCCACGGGACACCTCACTGATCCACTCCATCAACAGTGCGCTGCGCTCACTCATCTGGATGAGCAGGAAGTGGCTTAGTAGGCTGGAGATCTTGACAGGACATACCCACTCTCGAGGGTGGGAGACAAACTCCATCAAGACTCCAGGGCCTGACGTATCAGTAAAACGTTTAGGAATCCAGTGACCAGAAGCAGCTGGAATGTTTCCTCTAAAGTGAAAAAGGAATCATCCTTAAAAAGTTCTAGTGATTAGTGCCATGAAAAGGACACTCCTGACCGTGGCTAGAAGCAGCTTCGTCGGTGCTACCTCTCCAGCAGGTTCTGGTGAGCATTAATATAAATACTTGATGCTGTGGAATCTGGCAGCAGCTGAGCGGAACTTTCCACTTTCCAGGCTTTGGGAAGTGCAATTTAGATGTAGAGGATTTATTTCTGGGGCCATGAGCCAGTAGGCAAAGAGTTCAGACACTGATCCAGAGACTTGGGATGGGTGGAGAGGTGCTTATGAGATTCAGAATTTAGGGAGGAATACAGAAGTTACTGGAGTATTTAAGTCCAGGGCCATAGGCTCAGGCGAAGGTCAGGTCAGGCACTGTGGTCGGGAGCCAGGGAGAAAGCCAGATGGAACAGCTCGTTCATCGACAGATACAGTGCAGGGATGACAGACCAGGCACCGGGTATGTGCTGGGGATCCCATGGTGACCCCATCCTGCTGGGGTCGAGCACCAACAAGCTTACAGTGTGGGGGAGCAGGCTGGACAATGAGATAAGAAACCAATCAAACGGGCAAACAAAATAACACAAGCTTTCACGAGAATGAAATAAAGATGAAGGAAATAAACCCAGCATTCAGACAGAGTGAGGCTGGGGATCCTCAGTTTTAGAGCTGAACCAAAGCAGGCCAGGCTTGGTGTGGCCGAGGTTACTGATGGGTTTGCTCAGGTGGCAAACAGAGTTCGGCCATCCTTTTTTCAAAAAGAATGGCTGTATGTGCTTTGGGCCTGCAGCTCTGCTGCACTTGCTACCTTCCCGCATCTGGATAAGGAGGTGTCCCCACCTGGTTCAGGTGACCCAGATGGAGGGGCGAGGCCTGGGCCACCCTGCCATTCGCAGTATGCTTCCTGGGCCACCTGACAGGCTGTGGTGGGGAGCTAGGCTCTGGGTGTGGTGTGATCCCGCTTCCTCTGTCCTTTTCTGCTTCGGATAATTGAACATTTAAGTGATTGTTCCACTTCATAAAGTATGGTCTAGGGAGGCACTGTGCAAATTGCTAAATCAATTTATTTTTAAACAGAAATGAAGTTTAAAAAAACCCCACACACAACTTAATGAAGGTTTGATGTATTCCATTGCAAGGGTCTTCAGAACGCCATGCTTCTCTCCCTGGGAAGCCATCGTTACACATCTTTGGGTGGCAAAGTGGAAGGACAAATTTGGGGGGAGGGGCGATTTGAACAGGCCCATCATTTGCATTATTTTTTTCACTGACAAAGGTCAGCAACTCTCCCTGCATCAGCTATAAAGAACACCGCGCCGGGGCACAGCACCAGCAGAATGACATAGTGAGTGACAATCTGGTGTGGAGTCAGAAGAAGACCCAGACTCTGATTTCAGGTCTTCTCTCCTGAGTGATTAGGAGCCAATGACCTAACTTCTTGGCCTCCATCTTCCCAACTTTTACAAATAATAATACTTAACTTTTCCAGCTGTTGCTGAGAATGAAATGACTTTGAAATAACAATGGTAGCTAACCTGTTCAAAGCACTTATTATGTACCAGGAACAATATTTAGTGCTCTATCTGCAAATTCTCAGATATGAACATACTGAGAAGATGAAAACAATTCAATTCCCATTTGGGAGCTGGTATTTGTAATGTGTAGCACACACCCTGATAGTTCTTCCACCAGTCTATAAAATGACTTGTCATGCTCTTTATTTTGTATTCAAAAGCGTTAGATTTGATGATATCCTGTCCCTGGAGATAAAAGAGTAACAAACAATTGTACAAGCATATGCGTGTGCGTGCTTGCATGTGGCGGTATGGAGCCATTGGTCTTTTGAATCAGAAATGTTTCAGATACCAGAGTATTGTGGGTTTTAGGTCTAGGTTTGGGATAATTGCTCTAATCATTTTTGCTTGTTCCTGCCACCCTTCAGGTGCGTGATTTTTCCTGGCTTCTCCCTCACATCTCTAGCTAGCTTGGATGGAAGCCTGTTCTCTCCATCTGACCTTTGACCCTCTCAGTGGTCTCCTCTGTCCCTAATCTCTACCCAAAGTCATCCACGTTTTGGCCCCCTTCTCTCACAAATTTAAGCGTCAAGTGTTGCAAAACCTAATTCTTCTCCTATGCTTATACCATTTTTGTTTTTAAATTCTGTTGTTTTTCTTTGGATTTATCTTTCTTCCAATTTAGACCCAATCACAGAGCACGGCATTTGGTCAAGGATAGCTACTTTCGATGCCAAAAATGGAGACAGAACATAAATCAAAAAGTTAACATCGAAAGGTTTCAGAGAATCCTGGACAAAGACCAAACCTAAAGGTGACCCTGGAAGCTTGGCTAGGAATGGAAGATAAAAATTACTTCGCTTAACTCTCAAAGTTTACTGATGTAGAAGAAAAGCAGGCATGTAAAAGGACAGGGCAGTGCCCTGAAAAATAAATATAACAATGCTTAAGGAGCCTGTTGTTATTCAAAACTCTCTCTCCTGGGTCTGCTTGGTATTCTTTACCATATCCTTAAAGAGGAAGAGCAAACCCAGAAATGCTCTCCTTGTGGTGAAAGGAACCAAGGTAGAGACTTCAACAGTGGGTGAACCACTGACGGCTTGAGTAGGATGACATTAAGGCACTCATGTCCACCCTAGGATCAACAAATCAACTCGAGTCTTTTGATCTGGGATACATCAGGGGGCTGGCTCTTAATCTCACGTTCAGAGATGATCCTCAGGGGATACAGCAATGTCTTGTTGGGCACGTTGATGTCTGCTCATGTTTCATTTCTGGAAACATTATGACTTCTATATGATATTTAATTTTGAGTTTCTCACTATTTAAAACCAGCTTTACTTGTCAGACATAACTTCCTTGAGCTAAAGATCATGTATGTAGAAATGGGTATATGTTTCCTATGTGAGCACATGACTGCTTCCTCCTTTACACAAACACTGGGTGCTGCTGGTGGGGTCATTTGCACCTCACATCCCGGGCACCTTGGCTTCCTATCCCATATTCATCCTTGAAGTCTGAGCACCTCAGATTGACTGGATTAAATTAGGCAGATGTGCAACTGAACGGGACTGGGACATAAGGCCAGGCTAGCCTAGCTTTTCATCACACTTGCAGTGTTTTAAGCTGCAAGGCAGATTTCTCCCCAGCCTGCATGGTGAAACATTTGCCATCACTTGCTTCTCTTTCTATGAACACTCTAGAACACTGGGTAAAGGGGATGCATCAGTTTGGATCCTCTAGGTGATGCTGTCGGTTATAACATCCCAAAGGCTCAGTTGATGACAATACCTTTGAGACCCAAACTGACAGAAATTCCATCATCTTATGATGCTGCTGTGTCCACCCTGGGCCTGAGAGTTTGTCACAGTGGGGAAAAGATGAGTGGAAAACCACACCCCAGTTCTTGAAGGTTTCCATCCCCAAACCAACCTGCATCACTTCTGTTCAAGTTGCATGAGCCAAATCAAGCCGCCTGGCTATGTCTAGCTTTTGGGGTTTGGGAAGGGTATTCCTCCCATATGCTGGAAGCCCAGGAGATTAGAAAATATTGGCAAACACTAGTAATGTCCATATAGGGTGTCTGTTGCATCTAGCTGTCCAGGATCTACACCCAACAAGCAGGTGACTCAGGCTGGGCCAAGTGGTATGCAGTCCACTGAATGCTTATACTACATAATCCCAAACAATGTTTATTTACCTGCAATACCAGGGAACTAACTGGATCTGGAGGTCAAAGTTTCTCCAGAGATGCTGGCTCTTGAGTGGAGTTATAAAAGAACAGAAAAAAGGGCTCCTCCCTCTGGCAGCCTCCCTATGCTAACATGGTCAGTAATGTTCTGCCACCTGGTCCCTTCTGAAGCCACTCTTATTTCCCGACCCTTTTTTTTTCAGCTTGTTTATCCAGCTTTCCTATCGACCTGAGGGCTACTAATACCTTCCCAATACAGCTTTCTGCTTAGTAAGACAGTTTCTGTTACTTGTACCCCACATTTTCCCAAATAGAAAACAAGAGCCAAAACTGACGCCCAACTGACATGATTTATTTGCTGGGCAGTGCAAACCAGACAGACAGGTCTAGACTCGCTGGGGTGATGGGGAAGAGCAGCACCTCTCTTGTTGTGTGAACTTGAACAAACCCCAAAACGCATCTGTAAAGTGAGGGTCTGGGACATGTTGACCTTCAAAGTCCTTTTTGCCTCCACTGGACCATGACTATGCCATTTTGGGATTGCTGAAACAAACATAAACTCTGCGTTTTGGGTACCTGATTGAAACACAAACCAGGTCCCATGCTTTGATAAATAACCTGTCAACCCTCCGTGTTCTCCTGGAATCACATTAGCCCAGGAAATCATGGATTGCTTACATTTTACATTTCAAATGTGCAGAGGTCCTGGCATCAATCTGAGGACATGCCACCACCCTGGGGATTTGTCTCAGCAGCACGGCTGGCTCATGTAACCCATCACGCTAACTACTCACCTGATGCCTATTTGTCATAAGTATGCCCATTAGTGCTTTGGGATTCGCTGGGGCCCTTTATTTATATGTCAGCTCATTACCCAAGAGGCAGAAGAACCCGACACTTCCAGAACATCGTGATCTACTAATATCAATAAAAGTAATGATTATTATAAAACCTCAGCTCTCTGCCTCTGATTAGAAGAACTCCAGGAGCTGGGCAGAAATCCTCAGTATTTCTCTGTAGGTGGGTGGAGGGTTGAAAAATGAGCTGATTTTTCCTGTGAATAACTTTTACCTCTGATTAAAATTCTGCCTGTAATGAAGGTGATGTGCTGAGATATGGATGACTCACTAAATCAGAAGGGCCTCTCTGTACACATTCTTCTCCCTGCTTTCAACTGCCATAGGCTCTTTCTCTTACATTTATAACAAAGAGATTTTTCAGGATATCCTGCCCTGTAAAAGTAAAGATGAAGACTAAGTTCCCTTGGGGGTAAGAGTGACACTTTGTCTTTTACACACGTGAAAGGCTTTCACCAAATCCCAAAAGATCATGGTCAGGGGGTGAAGGGAGTGTTGGTTCCACGGTCTGGTGGTCAGAGGGCGGCCTCTGGTTGTGGGTTTTCCTTTTTCCCTTTCCGCAAAGCTCACTGGACTGCCTGGGAAGGGCTCAATCCTAACTCCTTGGCCTCTTGACTCTAGGACTAAACAAAAAAGGCTCACATTTTGGAGTCAATTTTTGTGCATGGTAGTGCTCAGGATGAGAGGAGAAGGGAAAGGTTTAAGTGGCTGGTTAAGCAGAACAGAGACCTGGTTGCCCAGAGATTTCAGAAGATCTTTATTGACTAAGAGCCCTACTGTGGAATCTGAGACTTTTTGCTGGGCCAAAGGCCTCCTGCACTTCCCTCAGGCTGAGGATTGGTACGGTCTGTGACCCGCTGGGAACTGGGCTGCACAGCAGCAGGTGAGCCAGCAAAGCTTCATCTGTATTTACAGCCACTCCACATCACTCACATCACCACCTGAGCTCTGCCTCCAGTCATGGCAGCGGCAGGCAACCTTAGATTTTCAAAGGAACATGAACCCTTCTATAAACTGCACACACAAGGGCTCTAGGCTGCGTGCTCCTTATGAGACTCTAATGCCTGATGATCTGAGATAGAGCTGAGATGGTGGTGCTAGCACTGGGGCTGTCTAGTTGTAAAAAAACAAGCTCAGGTTTCCCACTGATTCTGTATTATGGTGAGTTGCGTAATTATTTCATTATATATTACAATGTAATAATAATAAAATCAAGTACACAAAAAATGTAATGTACTTGAATCACCCCTAAACCTTCCCTCCACTCCTCAGTCTGTGGAAAAATCATCTTCCATGAAACCAGTCCCTGGTGCCAAAGAGGCTGGGGATCACAGTTCTAAGGATCTCAGTTGAGGATGCCAGACATGGTGCCCTATGGAACCAAACTGCTCAGCATTCGGAAAGTGTAGCTGCTCTAGGTTCTCAAGTGTCTCAAATGCAGTTTTCCTGTTTAACACAGTAGCAACTGTTCTACTCGCAGACTTAAAAGCAGAGACTCTGCCCACTCAAAACTGGCGCCCGTTTGTTATCAGTACCAGAAATGTGACTTGAAACTTCTCCATCTTTGACCCACCCACGATAGGGAACTTGTACAACAATCTACTTTCCCCAATTCTGGCTACTTCCCAGGTAGGACTCACCCAGCAGATTAATTGAGTTCCTGCTGACCTTGGCACCAGAGAGCAAAACCAAGAATTTGGCAGAAAGGAAGTTATGTCTGTACAACCGGAGAAGCAACGTGTCTAAGTCAGGACACGGAGGGCTCAGGGGTCGGATTAGCCCCTGCACCCTGGGAATCCGTGTCCAATGATTCCATTATGGCCCTAACTATTGATCTGGCAGCTCTGAGTTTGGTTTTCAGTATTGGGTTCCAGGACGTGGGCTTGTAAAAACAATCTGCTCATGACATTCTCAGGCTCAGCAGTTTCAGCTGCGACTGACTTGATGGGCTCATCCGGGGCTGCAGTTGAGCCAGAATTCCTTGGAGCCAAGCCGTGGGGTGTTGAGCTGGGGGTGAGCCAGCACCTATGAAGTGGAGGCTTGTTGGGGGGATAGTCAGTACAAACCCTCACAGGCGATGAACTGCCTGTGTTTAAGTGTTTATCCACTTTATCAACCTTAATAGGAAAAGAACATTTCCCATAAAGGGTGGTGCCCAAATCAGCATGTGCACAATCACCCAGGGCTACTTCATCACATCTGGATGCTGCTGACAACTTCTCACCAGGAAGGAGGAAAGGAAAAGGGGTAAAAAAAGAGGGCTGAAGGGCTTGCCAGGTTGGGGCACGGAGGCCCACAGTAAGTCACTTAGATTGCCACAGGGGAGCTCTCGGCTCTGTGCTAGGCAGAACCTTTTAGGTAATCTTAGGATGCTATGGGCTGAGCTTCCACTAACTCCTCTAGTGGGGAATTCTTCACAAGATCAGAAGGTCAGCAATGCCCTGGGGATGTTTCAGCTATGAGATCAACAAGTGCTAATTACAGTCACAGAGCCAGGCTCCTCTTTTTTACTAAAGAGGATGATGGTGGCGGCCCTCCTTCCCTGCCCACAGCATCATACAAGCTGCAGAAGGTTTTACTGCACACTGTCCATCGGATCTTCATCACAACCCTGAACGGGGGTCAGGAATCAGTGTCCCTGGCCTATCTACAGATGACAGAAATGAAGGGCTGAAGTTAAGTGGCCGGTCTAAGGGCACAAGCTAGTAAGCGGCAGAATTGGCATTTCTCCAACAAAGGTTATAACCCACCCCCTACCCCACCCACCCCCACCCCACCCCCACCCGCAGCTCCTACTGAAGCCTAAGAACCCTAAAGTAGAGTGTGGTGGCAACAGGACACTGGGGCATGACCACTTTTGTGTGTTGTTTAAGCAATGTCTGAAAGGGATTAGGGGCTCTGCAGGACAACTCTCAGGAAGCCCTGAGTTTTCTCCTCTTCACAGCTTTAACTCTCCATTTGAGGCCTGATCGCACCCTATCATGGGTTCAAGCTCCTCAGTGCAACAAGAGCCCGAGAGAGGATGCACTGTCAGCAACACGTGTGCTGACTCTCTCAGAAATGAGAAAAGCCGCCCGGCCATTTCGATGGCACTTCCTTTTGAAGAGAGGTGAGCCAATTAGACTTTTGACAGTCTCTTTCTCCTTTTCCACTCCGTCCTCTCAAGGTAATCACATAAGGCTGTGAAACTGAATGTCTAGGAAAAGGGACAGAGCCTGGCAGATGCCAAGCAACTACAGAAAGAAATACAGATAAGAAAAACTAATCTGCCCGAGGGGTAGAGCTGGGCCCTGAGGATAAGGAACTCCCCTTAGGAGGCTCAGGCTGGGATTCCTCTGGAAAGAAGACGCATCCTCCCAAAGCCCGGATGCAGGGGCACCTGTGTAATGTATTACATCCATTTTAGAAGACACACACACCAGAAATCTGCAGCAACATGAGTCTAGCAGCTAAAGGGCCCAACCGAGCCCCACCACTTCTGGGAATGAATTGAAGCGAAACTGCAAGAGCATTTTCCCTTCCTGCTCTCTCCCTCCACCCTCACCCCTGGGCCAGCGGATCACAAGATAGCGAATTTCTCTGGAAACCAACATTGAGGAAAGGCTGGTTTGTTTGTTTCTAAACATGAGAGGTGACACTTGAGCCAAGATCGGAGGTGGGTCTTAGAAACCCAAAGGGTTTCACCCACAGAGGCTGCCTAGGACTTCAGTATAGAAAGAGTCCCTTGTGTTACTAGAGGCACAAACAGAGCCGGCAGTCAGTCGAGCATTCCTAGTCCAGGGAAGGAGAGATGACCAGGGGAGGTGAGATGTGGGTTCCTTCCCCAGAGGAGATGGTGAGAGGAGAATAGCATGGATGCCAATGTGAATGTTTAAAGAATGAGCAGCAGAGTCAGGCACAGAGTGGGAAGAGGTGAAGAGGGGGTCGGGGTGACACAGGTTCTGGACAACCACAGAAGTGCTTTCCCACAGGCAGCTTCCTAAAGTGACAGCACGCTGGTGTCTGAGGACCGCTGTGCTCTTTATCAGAGCGAGGGCCTCCCACGGGACGTCAAGGACAAAAGGCCCCATTTTCCACCTTATACCTCGCAAAGCAGACAAATACCTTTCCTCTACAGATAATGGACATCATCGCCTAGGAGAAAGGAATAGACTTTCTCAGAAGGTGCTTCCCAGAGATGTGGAAACCTTACACTCAGAGCAGCAGACGCTTCACACACAGGAAATGGTAACTATGGGTGGCGATGCATGCATTCATTAATTTGAGTGTACTAATATCACACAATGTATGTGTGTATCAAATCATCACATTGTACACCTTGAATATATATGCTTTTTATTTGTCCATCAAACAACTTTGTCAGTAAAACTGGGGGAATAAAAGAAACCCTATGGTTTGAAAATCCAGACTCATAAGCAAATTTGCATTTAGGACTGATGGCACACGTTACAGAAGGATTCTCTTCAGTTCCTCATTCTGTCCCAGTTTCCTCATCTAAAATGAGGATAAGAATCTCTGACTTACCCAGAAGATAGGAATGGCATATGGAACAGACTAAATAATGCATGGGTAAGTGCTTTGTAAAGCACCTAAGTAATGCACTCACAGCCACCCTCGCCAATATAACATGCCATAAACATGCGTGTGTGTTACCTGGCTCCATTATTTTTAGGAGGACCTGAGAACAAAGTGTCTTTCATCACCTTTGTCCAGCTGGGGACTCTCAAAGAGTTATATGGCAGGTTACTAACAAAAATTCCCTTTGAAATGATGTCTGTGGGTGAATCAGGCTTTCTCAATAATGACCTGATCCGACTGAAACTAAGCAAGTACATTAACCTCACCCTGCCTCAACTTCCTTCAGCTGTAAAGTGGGAAGCATCACTCAGCTCTCACGGAGTTTCTGATGATTTAAGGGGAACGCCTGGAAGGATAGATAGTTCGTTCTAGGCCTAAAATTCTCAAAGTTGAGGGACAAAGATCCCCTCACATTCTCAGAAAATGCATGTTCCCAGAAGGGAGAGGTTCAACCTGAACAGGCCTAAACCAAGGACATTAGCTGAGAGCCACTAGGGAAGGGTCACTGTTGGTGTCCAGCAAATGCTTAACCCAGACCCCAGCCCCTTAGAATCCTAGCCATCTCTTAAGGCCACATTCAAGTCCTCTCTCCTTTATGAGATATTCCCAGACCTCCTCATTTGGAATTTCCATTTCTTTTTAATTTTTTTGTCCCTGTATATAACATGCTTACAGTTTACCATATTTTATTATTTGTGTGCATCCTGGATTGATCTTTCCTAAGAGACTTGGGAGAGCAAAGGCTATGTATTTTTCATCTTTATGTCCCTTACACTGCTCTATAATGGCATCTGCTTTTTGAAAGAAATATATTTAAAACTCTCACCTCATCATTCATTTAAAGCCAATTCTATAAATAAGCAAGGAGGGCTGTCTCTGCTGTTACCACCTAATGCCTGATGCTGCCACACTTCTTAACAGACATCTTGTCTTCAGACTGGCCTCCCCAATTCATCTTCTTTAAATGCCATTTTAAAATATCGTATTCAAATTTCCCACTCAAAATCTTTTAAAGGCTTCACACTGCCTACATGATAAGGTAAAAACGTCAAAGCCTTGAATGTAAGTCTCTCCACCAGCTGGCCCCGATCCAGCTCTTTGAACTCATTTAACTCACTCATGCCCAAACCAGTGTGGCCGACTGACTCCATTCATTCATATCCATCAAGTGTGACTGAGTGTCTACTATGCGCTGGTCATTGTGTTAGGTGGTAGGGATCTTTATAGAAAAAGACATAGTCTCTGATCTCAACACTGGCAGGAGGTGAAGGAAACATTATAATTCTGAACAATAAAAGCTCTAACAGAACCATGCAAAGAGATACTGAGAGTGCAGAAAACCAGGGCCCTGAGAGAGTCAGAGGAGGGTTAGCAAAAGAGAGACAAGATTGAAAAAAATACCCACAAAAAAACAACTCCCCCACCTACCAACTCAAATCCACAGGGATGCTATGAGATGATGGTATAAAGTTACAAGTGGTGAGAGAAGACCTAGACCAGTGGTTCTCAACCTTCCTAATGCCACGGCCCTTTTATACAGTTCCTGTGGGTTGTGACCCACAGGTTGAGAACTGCTGACCTAGACGAAGGTGAACTCACACTAAAAAGGATCCCTTAGGTCTATGAAGGGACATTTATTATCTATGTCAGGATTTCTGACTGTGTTCTTGAACCTGGTTCTGAGAAGCACGGCAAGCAGCTCATTATGGGGAAGGGGGAGAGAAGAATTCTGTGATCAAAAAAAGTTTGTGAAGTGAACATACGCTCTTCTCCACCTTCCAAAGGTACACGGTCCCAAGTGTACTACTGGCTCTGCTAAGTCTGGCAATAAAACAAGCTGTTTACAGTGTTCCAAATTTATTTATCCGAAGAGTATAAGACCACTCTGTACTTCCTGCAGAATGAGATCTAGGGATGACAGTTTTAGAAAGACAGGTTTATACCAGGGCCCCACTCATCAGGCATACCTGTTCTGGCCTGTGAAAAGTTTATGAAGGCCTGGCCTTAAAAGACAAACACACATGGTTTTAAAATCTTGTCTCCATCACTTAGTTACTGTTTGATTTGGACAAGTTACTTAATATCTTCGATGGACAGGTTACTTATCTGTACAATGGACATAAAACATACTTTTTCCATAGGGTAGTTTCACTGAGCACATATGCCTGGCATGTAATATCTGTTTAAAGCATTTCCTTTCATTATTATTGGCTAATTTGTAAGCTGAACTGGTTGCAAGAACCTTATCACTTATATAGATTTGTTCCTCCCTCAGCCTTCTAGTAGAGTTTATTTCCAGTGGTTCTCAAGTGATTCTTGATTATTGACATTCAAACCTCGGCACAAAAGGATTCCCTGAAATATTACAATTACAAAAATGGGAATAGAAAGAAGAAAAGAAAATACAGCCTTAATGTGTACATTATCTGGATGGACTGATTTTCCTAAGTGAGGTGTTGTAATCTGCAGAGTAACCTGATACCCTCCAGTGATTGAAAAATAAGCTATTTAAAATAGCAGCTTTGAAAATAGAAATGTCTAATATGTTACAATTAAAATTATAGCATTTAGAGTGGAAAGAATCCTAATCTGTGGGTTTTCTTTTCTTTTATCTTTTTTTGAGACAGGGTCCCACTTTGTCACTTAGGCTGGAGTACAGTGGCAAAAATCACAGATTTCTGCCACCTTGAACTCATGGGCTCATGTTCTCCAGTCCCCAGCATCTGGAATAGCTGGGACTCACGTGCCTACCACCATGCCAAACTAATTAAAAAAATTTTTTTTATAGAGACAGAGTCTCATTATGTTAACTAGGCTAGCCTCAAACTCCTGGCCTCAAGAAATCTTCCCACCTTGGCCTCCCAAGCACTGACTTTAGAGGTATGAGCCACCACCCTTCCCAGCCAATCTGCAGGATTTTTTAAGTAGGGAAGGAAGAGCCCTCTCCTGTGTCTAGCCTGAGACACATCATCTATCCTTGGCCTTGAAAATTCTCCCTCACTTTGATCCCCCAGATACATCCTTGACATTCAACCTGGGCATCATTTTCTCTGTAAAGTTGTCCCTGTACTCCCAGGATGGGTTAGGTAATCCTCCCCTTGGGACCAGTAGTACATTTCCATTAATCAACAATCAGTGCATTTGTACCAAGTGGCTGGAAGCTGGATATGGAATCGTTAGCCAAGTAGAGGTCGGAACTGCCACCAAGGAAGGAGCTTATAGTCTGCTGAGGGCTGCAGCCACCCAACAGGTAAACAGGTGCATAAAGCAGATTACAAATTGAGAAAAGTGCTAAGAGAAAATAAAAGAAACGGTGTAATCAAGAGTCAACTGGATTCTGCCGTAATTACTTCCGTGCAGTCTCTTTAGCAGGTTGTGAAGTGTCTGCATGTAATATGTGGCTCACATTTGTGTAAGAAGGCATGGCGCTGTGCCTGTGCCCCGCGCCTGGGCATACTGAGCATGAAGTGACTGCCTCCTGAATGAATGAATGAATGGATGCATTCAGGGACTTGAAACTGGGACCCACAGGGTTTGCCTACAATCCTAACTAATTAGTGACGGTTTCAGGTATTCCTTTTGTTTAAAGTGGAGTGCACTTTAAATATATAAATGTCTGTATATAAACATGTTGTGTGTGTGTATATAAACATGTATAATGTGTGTGTATATATGGAATATATATATACATATATGTATTCAGCACATCTAAACAACTTTTACCACTTAATTTCCAAGACCAAGAAATGGGTAATTGTTGGTACTCCACAAAATTTATTTTAGTCCCAGCCTTGGCTGCTGTCCTCTGTGGGTAAACAAGCGCGAAGCCTCTCGGTGGACTTTTTACCACCCAATGTAGAAAAGACACCCTCTACGCTCATCTGTTCTTTCTGACAGAAAAAGCCTACAGCCAACCTCAGAACAATTACTTCTGTGTTCTCTTCTTGGTTTTATTTGGCTGTTCAGTTCTCCCAGGCCCTGTAAAAACACAGATGTAATCAATGGCTTCAAACAAGCACTAGCTAGCTTGAAGGAAGGGGCATTTTATTTAGGAAAGGGTGGCTTCCCCCAGTGCACTTGTGATTAAAAGGGGAAGAACACATTTGTGACTCTTCCAATTAACCTCAGTTGTATGTCATTCTAGCAAGGTCCAGACAGAAGTCGCACTCTATTATACCAAATCCTTCATTAAACCAATTCCACCTGCAGCCTTCTGCCTTCCTGATGGATTCTTGTGATTATCTAATTTAAATAAAAAGGTAGCTTATTGTTTTTCCTGAGTGCCCAGAAAATTTAGAGCACTGACCTGGATCAGCAATAACATTCTTATATAATTTTCAGAATCTATGAAAAATTAGAAAAGTACACATAAAGATGCTTTATATCCCTCCTGGAGATGCCCAGGTAGAAAACCCTCTCTCTTTTTTAGAGAGTCACAAAAGACAATGTTGCCCCCTCTCCCAACCTCCACTACCATTTGAATTTTTTTTTTTTCAGAGACAGAGTTTTATTTTGTTGCCTTTGGTGGAGTGCTGTGGTGTCACAGCTCACAGCAACCTCCAGCTCTTGGGCTTAGGCGATTCTCTTGCCTCAGCCTCCCAAGTACCTAGGACTACAGGTGCCCGCCACAATGCCGGCTATTTTTTTGTTGCAGTTTGCCCGGGGCTGGGTTCAAACCCACCACCCTCAGTATATGGGGCCGGCACCCTACCCACTGAGCCACAGGCGCCGCCCTACCATTTGATTTTTTAAAAAATCACCACTATTAGCACTATCTTTGGGCTATGCAGCCAGAAGCATGCAGCCCAAGATAGATTTGCAGTGGCTGGAAAAACTCACTCCCTACCTCAGAGCTGCGTTTTCAGCTATCAAACATATCTTTGGTGGAAGGTGTGAAACTAATCTTTAAAATGTTAATATAATGTTATATACAAAAGAACGTTTATATCTTACTGGCAAAGGTATGATGCAAACAAAACAAACATCTATGAATCCCTTATCCTTAGGAACCAGAACATGCCTAAAACTCTTGAGCGTATCAAAAGGGTCTTCCCAATCTATGATCTCATATATTATCTCAGATAAAACGATGTTTGAAAGTTGTGTATCTAAGTTCTTGCTTTTACGTAGCTTTACCTTATTTTGTTTCCATCTGCATGCTTTTTCTTTTCTCTGCCTTCATAATATCTGTAACCTGAGTTTTCAACAGTTTGGGTTCAATTATTTATATTCAAATAATACAAAGGTCGATACACATAGTATGAGAGTCCCCAAATAGTATTTTCTCTACCAGTTCTTCTCTGCCATCTTTTGTTCTAATGGTGCCATACATTTAACTTTTACATGTGCTACAAACACACAATACCTTACAACTATCGTTGCCAGTGTAAAGGGTCAATTATTTTTAGAGTAATTAAAAATGAAAGAAATTTATATTATGACCTGCCTTTCAACTATTTCTGGAAATGGTCATATCTTTATGTAAATCAGTGATTTTTCAAACAGTGTGCAGCAAGAGGATCTTAGGTGTGCCATGAATTTTTTTTTTTTTTTTTTGCAGTTTTTGGCCGGGGCTGGGTTTGAACCTGCCACATCTGGCATAGGGGGCCAGCACCCTACTCCTTTGAGCCACAGTCGCCACCCATGCCGTGAACATTTTTAAAGATCATTAAATAATTTTCAAAAGAACTTCAAAGCACAGTAAGTACATTCTTTTTTTTACTTTTTTTTGATCAACACAATTTAAGCATGTCACAGAAGTTTAACTATAGGTTCAAGTGTGCTGTGAGAAAAAGGTTGAAAAACGTAGACCCAAATTTCTCTCATTGTCATATTTGTTCTACTTTAACAATGTCACAACTGCTACTTGGACTTTACCTTAAAAACGCAAACAATGTAACCTAATCGTATGTACCCTCATGTTAATCTGAAATAAATTTTTTAAAATGTAAGTAAGTGTCTTTTAAAGAAAAAAGAATGCTTTTTATAATTTGTTATACGATAGGTCTGCTAGTAATGAATTCTCAAGCACCCCCAACTTTTTCTTTTGGTCTGGAAAAGTCATTGTTTTGGCTTTAATTAAAAAACGATTTTCCTTGGGAATTCTATAATTCTGAGTTAAAAGATTTTTTTCTGTAAACATTTAGAGATTTCACTTTATTGGATTTTGATCTGTGTAGATTCCAACAAGAAGCCTGTTGTGATTCTTAACATTCGAATGATGCCTGTAGGTGCGTGTGCATCTGTGTGTGTTTGCCTGTTTTATTTTGGTATTTATCCCACTTGGGGTTTGTGTCAGGGATGCATTTAGTGCACCTCAGTCTGAACTCTCCCTCTGGTATCTGCTCTGTGATACACTGTGGAATTGCTCGGAGCATTTCTCCTAGAAAGTGAGCACGAAGTTGTGTTTTCTCAGTAGACAGCGCTGAAACAACACCGGAGGTTGGTCCTGCTCCCTTCCTACTACATCTGAATGTTCCATTCTTTCTTATTACTATTAATTTTACTCTTTTTCTCCTCTTTCTGTTTCAATTGGGCAATCTCTATTGATCCACCTTTAAGGTCATCATTTATTTATTTATTTTTTTGGCTGTGTTAAGTCTGTCTATAAGCCCATCCATAGCATCCTTTATCTCTGTTACTTTATCGTTTATTTCTAAAATTTTCACTAGACTCTTTCTTGGAGCTTCCATCTCTCTGTTGAAATTCACCATGTGTATTGTCCATCTTTTCCCATGTAACCTTTAATTTATTAATCACAGTTCCAACATCTTGACCATCTCTGAGTTTGTTTCTGCCAGTTTCTTTGACTCTCAACAGTGAGCGGTTTTGTCTTGCCTTTTGGTGTGCCTCACAGCCTTTTATTTATGTGGACACCATGATGTCTGATCATAGAGACTGAGGTAAACAGTACTGATGCTTGGCAGTCAGCATAAGGAAGAGTGTCTGGCTAACCCGTCAGGATGGAAGATTGAGAAAACTTAGTAAGGAGTTGATGTGTGTTTAGTTGTGTGACTCTGGGTGCAGATGGGTTGCTAGAAGTTCTAACACTCCTGCCTTTCTCCGTGCACCTGTCCCTCAGAGGTCTCTAGCAACTCTTCTCTCCCAGGCCAGCTGCCACTACTGTGTGGTGTGTGCTGATGGCATATAGGAGGAGAGAGGCTCTCTGTGTTCCGAGTCCAGCCTTGGTATTAGGCAGGACTCGGGTCTGTAGGGGTTGGATTTCTGTATTTCTACCTTCCTTCCCATAGCAGCCAAACTATGCTGTAGATTGTTAGCAGTTCACATGAGTGGCAGAGTTTCTTGCCTTTTTCCCAGTGGCAGAGAACTTTAATGATGCAGATCCGACACAGTCATGGAGAGTCCTTCCCTTTCCCCAGCTGCCTAGTGGAATGGTCTTCAGCTGTGCCCAGTGGCCACATGACTTGCTGTCCCTCTCCCAGCATCTGGAGGTTTCTAACCTTTAGAAGGGTCTTGGTGAGGATTTGTGCTTCCCCCCAGCGTGGCCTCTCTCCTGCGCTCAGCCGTCACCATGGGAAAGCTTTCTCTCACCTCCTGCCCCATCCTCAATTGTTCTTGTGGGTGTACAATGGAGGGCCATGGAGACGAGCCCAGGCATGGCTACAAATCCATATTCTCATGAGAGCCCATGCTAAGATGTTAGAAATTTGTGGAAAACTTTTGCTGAATTCTGTTTGTCCACTGTATGGCACCTGGCTTCTCCTCCCCCAGGGGTCCCCACAGATGACTGTGACACTACTTTTGGAAGGTCTTTTCTTCCTATAGATTTCTGGCTACCTGGTTATCTTGGCACTTCAGTTCTCAGTTCAAGAAAAGTTGTGATTTTCTGTAGTTATCCACCTTTGTGTTTTGATTAGGGTGGGAGCAATGCTGCACTTTCTACATCCTTGACAGAAGGGAAATTTCAGAAATGATGCAAAACGTTTCTGCTTCTGTTGATAGGTAAATCCTTGAAGCTTTATTAATTTTTTTGTTTCTTAAACCATTAATAATTTAGAGAGGGATATCAAAATTTCTTGCTATCATGGTCAATTACTCTTCGTACAGCATCCCAGGTTTGTTTGATATAGTTTGAAGCTATCTGAATAGATGCATAGAATTCTTAAAAATTCTAACCTTCTGGGTAATTAAATATTTTACGATCACACAGTGTCTGTTTTAATCCTACGAATGCTTTTTTCTTTCAAAGCCTAATGTATCTGGTATTAAAAAGAGGTCACCTCTACTTTCTTTTGGTTAATCTTTGAATGTTATCTTTTGATATCCTCTTATTCTTAATCTTTCTATATTTTTATACTTTGGATGGGGTATTTAAATAGCATTGAAGCGATCTATTTAAGAACATAAAATTGGATACGCTCGTTTTCCAAAACATTTATTGAAGATTTTAGCATTGGCTTGTTGTAATAGCACTAATATTTCTTCCTCTGAGTACACTGGAAAATTCAGACCTGTAGCTTCATGCTGACCTGTGTCTTTACCTATAACTTCTCCACCTCTCAAATCTTTAATTACAGCAGCTCCATGACCTTATTTCATATCACCCCCAATATATTGGGGGTAGCACTTAAGAAACCAATGCCTCTGGTCTCTTGATTATGCTGTTTTTTCTCTCTTTTAAAAAAAAATTTAAATCTTTATTTTAGAGACAGAGTCTCGCTGTGTCTCCCAGGCTAAAGTGCAATGGTGTGATCACAGCTTATTGTAACTTTTCCTGGGTGCAAGCAATCCTCCTGCCTCAGCCTCCCAGGTAGCTAGGACGACAGAGGCGTGCCACCCTAATCTGGCTAATTTGGTTTTTAGTTATTTTGTAAAGACAAGATCTCACTGTTTTGCCCAGGCTTGTCTCTACCTCCTGGCCTCAAGCAATCTTTCTGCCTCCGTGTCCCAAAGTTCCGGGATTATAAGCATGAGCCCCAACATCTAGCATATTCTGATATTTTGTCTTAGTTTCTCTATTTTCTCTGAATTTATTACCCTCCTTCTAGCTTAATCAACCCCCCAGAACAGGTGGGTAGAGGAGTCTCCTCCCTCCTCTCTTCACCTTCAGTCTCTTTTTAATGCATCCTCCAGCGTGATCTAAGGCTCAAATCCAATAAACAAAGAAAGAATGATCAATCAATCAATAACATGCTTCAAGAAAATGGAGACCTCATTAAAGAGTTTCCAGTGCCCTGTGTTATCCGACACCATCCAAGTCTCTGCCCTGGCTGCTCCTCCACTGTGCTGCTATTTTGTTTTGTTTTCCTCTGTCAGAAAATTCCTCTTGCAGTTCCATGAACTTATTTTGTTTTTTGGAATAGCTTCACTGAGACACAGTTCACATAACATATGCTTCGCCTACTTAAAGTGTGCGAGTCAATGGTCTGGTATGGTCACCGTCATTACAGTGGATTCTACAACTGATTTTAGAACACTTTCATCACCACAAATTCTTTGTGGAAAATTATCTAGCTGTAAATATGTAGATTTATTTCTAGGTACGTTATTCCATTCCACTGGACTGTGTATGTTTTAGTACCACGCTGTTTGGTTGCTATAGCTTTAGAGTCTACAAAGACGACAGAGGGCTGACTATCATTATTATTATCTGTCTTTTCCATTCCACCCATCTTAGCAGGATGAAGTAGTATCTCATTGTGGTTTTGATTTGCATGACCCTAAAGCCATGGTGCTGAATATCTTTTCAAGTGATTTGGAAATGACTTTTTTTTTAGAACATTTGCCAATTTTTTTTATTGGGTCGTTTGTCTCTTTCAGTCCAAAGAGTTCTTCATACATTCTAGGTACAAGTTCTTTATAAAATAAATGATTTGCAAATATATTATTCCATTGTGTGGGTAGTGTTTTCACTTCTTGATGTTTTCTTATTTTTAATAAAATTTTTAATTTTGATGAAGTCTAATGTATCTTTTGTCCCTTATGCTCTGTGGAGATTTGCTCCTATGTTACTTCTAAGAGCTTCATAGCTTCAGACCTCAAATTTAGGTTTTGATCCATTTTGAGTTAATTATAGGATTTAGAATTACAAAGTGGCCCAACTTCGTTTTTTTACATGTCTATATTAATTTTTTTTTTTGAGACAGGGTCTCATTCTGATGTCTTAGGCTAATGTCCAATGGTATCATCATAACTCACCTTAAGCTCCAACTCCTGGGCTCATGTGATCCTCCTGCCTCAGCCTCCCAAGTAGCTGGGACTACAGGTGTGTAGTCTACCACATCCCAATAATTTTTTCAGTTTTGAAATGATAGAGTCTTGCTGTTGCCCAGGCTGGTCTTGAACTCATGGGTTCAAACGATCCTCTGGCTTCGGCCCCCCAAAGTGTTGGCATTATACCTAGACTGCACGTGTATAGTCTCAGTTCTGTAAACTCTTTTTTTTTTTTGCAGTTTTTGGCTGGGACTGGGTTTGAACCCACCACCTCCAGCATATGGGGCCAGGGGCCTACCTCTCTGAGCCACAGGTGCTGCCCAGTTCTGTAAACTCTTTTGTGCTCCTCATGTGTTGTTTTCCATGTTTCTAAACTCCTTCCTTTCACTCCTGCATTTATGATTGTATAAATGTAATTAAACACTCTTAATTGCATTTCAAGTTAAGTGTACCCTAAGCCAAAGTCTTCTCTGACTTCCTGGTCTAATTTAGACATCCCTTTTTGGTGTTTCTCCAACACTGTGTGTTGTTCTAGATGGGAGGATGGGTCTGAAAACTTTTTTGGTAAAGAGCCAGATAATAAATATTTTAGATTTTGCGTGCCAAGAGGCAAAATCAAGGAAAGAATAATAGGTACTTAAAGAGACAGAAAACAATTTTTTTTGTTATTTGTTTTCTCCCCCTAAAATAAATTTTATTGGTAAAATTTTAAAAAATAATAGCATACATTTTTGTACTATGACTGAGAAAAATGAAATTCTTTATTTTTAGAGGGAATAACATTTTGCTTAATTGAAATTCAAAGTTAATCTCCCTATCATCAAACTGTTGGCAAATGTTCCATCTGTGAAAACCCTTCTTAACTCTTGGGCCCTATAAAAGCAGATGCTGGGCCAGATTTGGCTGATGGGCCGTAACTTTGAGCGAGATTAGTAGTTTCAGCCCTTTTTCAGACTTGTCACAGCTGAGGGATGGAGTGCAGCCCCAAACATAATTGTGAATCTCTATGAGGATGGTGAAGAGGGGAGGCTCATAGTGGCAGGTATTATAGGACGGCTTAACCAATAGTCATTCCAATGCCCTTCTGATGTGTCTTCCCGGAGTGCAGAGATAAAAACTCATTTCATAGCCCTCTTGCAATAGGGTTCTGCCAATCTACTGTACTTGACATAAAACACTGATTTGGGTGAGAAGAGAATCAAGGCATCCAGCCTGACTTTGCTGGTATGAATTACGACACTGGTGGTGTGACTGCAGTGGTATCTTTCGGAACAAATGGCTCCTGGAATCACTGGCTTCTCGAACATGCCAGGGGAGGTAGCTTTCGTGAAGAGATAGGTCTCTAGTGCAATTTAGACAGTGGTTTTTGGAAGCTGAACCTTTTCAATAATCCTGTGAGCTCTCCAAGTCCCTTAATAAAATGTTCTAATCTGCATGCACTAGAATCTTTTATCTACAACCAGACCATAATAAGTATATATTCGAATGTAGGGAGGCATGGGAAATTATTTTGATGAGCTTTTCCTAATTTATAATTACTACTTTTGGTAATCCCTGATGATGCACATATCATGTCCCAGCGACGACATCAGTTTTCATAACAACCATCAGATTTCAAGCTTTTGGAGGGCAGGCACTATGTCTCCTTCACCTCTGAATCACTGGTGCCAAGTAGTCAGTAAAAGCTCAGTGAAATGTGCCTCTCTAAGTTTTATGTTCTTGAATCTATTTCTCTATATAATCCTTTCTCAGTAAGAGTTATAAGTTCCTTTGTGCTGAGAGATTTTTAAACAAAATATTCTAGGTCACAGTGCTAGGCTTAGAGCATTCTGATCATTATTGGCCCTAGTGGAATCAAGGAATTACCAACCCCAGGGCTGGGCAGATAACATAACTGAGTGACACGGACTGAGTGCAAAACAGTAGGGGCACCAGGGACTGCAGAAACTCAAAACGTGCATCTGTGACAAGGTGGCAGATACCACCCAGCTGCAATCAGGGTGGCCATGCTGGGATGCAGGCATACTCTATCCTGAACAGATCATCTGAGTTTTCATATGGAATCTCTCGATTTTGGAGTGTTATCAATTAAAAAGAATTTAACTTGTCTTTATGGGACCAAATAAGGCTGCAGCCTAGCTCTGGCTCAGGGGCCAGTGGTTTGCAACTTCTAATTTTTTTTGGACAGGGTCTTTTGCTCTGTTGCCCAGGCTGGAGTGCATTTGTGTAATCAGCGATCAGTGAACCCTCACACTCCTGGGCTCAAGCGATCATCCTGCCTCAGCCTCCCAAGTAGCTTGAAGCATAGGCACCCATAACCACATCCAGCTGATTTTGTATTTTTTGTAGAGATGGGGGTCTTACTCTTGCTCAAGATGGTCTCAAACTCCTGACCTCAAGTAATCCTCCTGCCTTGGCCTCCTAAAATGCTGAGATTATAGGCATGAGCTGCTGTGCCTGGCCCTTGCAATTTCTATTAAGTATTTATATTTAAGTATTTTTTAAATACTTCTTAAGGTACTCCCAAAGTGACTGATCTATCAAAGATAGATCATATACAATGAGAATTGTTATTTCTGAGATCTAGTCCCTAAAGATGTTCTGTTTTCTGGAATAGATGGAAATGGCAGAAGATGAGTGAAGTCGCTAAGTCTAGCCGTCAGTGTGGATCCTGTCATCTTGGGGACTGGACTGAATGAAAAGGCTTGTGGGGGCTTTACTAGAGACCAGTGAGACACAGGGTAACCCTGGTATTAATTGGCAAAGGAATTGTTTCAGCTAATCTTGAACCAGAGAGTTCTAGGATGAAGAACAGAGGACAAGGGGCCTGGAGCCCAGCCTCACGGCTCTTGAGAGCGAAAAAAGGAAAAAGTGGTCACGGCCCTAGGGAGGAATGTGAGGTCTTTATTCCAGGATCAAGACTATCTACAGAATGAAATCAGTAGCGGCAGAGGAATTAATTAAAAAGCTCCCCTCCTCTCAGAGCAAAAGGGCTCTACTTTCCTTCTCCCTCTTTTAGCTGTGAGCGAAATAAAGATACACATCTGCCCACTGGTAATTGAGGTGTTGGGACGCTTATCCAGAAAACGCAAACCACAGGTTACTGGGCCTTCAGCAGCGGCTGCTCCTCACTAACCCTCTTCCTGCAGCCTCGTTCTGACAAATCAGGCAAGTGGGGAGTGCTGACCTGTCAGCGTAGTAGAGACTTCCAGGTGTGCTGGGGGAAGTTGTGCAGAGGATTTGGGATGTTCTTAAAATAATACCCTGGAAGTTCTTCTCTGCATGACCAGAAACCATGTCAGGACTCTAATGGCATACCCTGCTGAGTTAGAAAAAGGCTTCCAGAAACCACAGGTTTAATCTAATAATAAACAGCTTCTCTGGGCCTCTTAGGCATGGCTGCATAAATCTGACTACTTAAAAATAGACGTGCATGGAGCCTGGCCTCCCTGCTCTGGCATTGTAAGCTGAGCTGGAAGGGTCACTGAACATACTTGAACTATCCTCTGGGTTCCTGGTACGTTCTTCTGGGAGCTCCACATGGGCACCGAGATCCAGGACAGGAGGACTCTGTGGGTCAGGAGTGGAGCTGCAACAAAGGCCTGAAGTGGATCTGTGGGTCTTGTCTGTTGAACTGCCCTTGTGTGTGAAGTATTCTGCCCTGACTCCCTGTTACCTACTCTCCTGAAAGCTTTTCCTAATTTTTTTTCTGAAACAGGAGTCTCACTCTGCTGCCCTCAGTAGAGTGCTGGCATTATCATACCTCACAGATCTTCTCCACAGATCTGTGGCATCATCATAGCTCACAGCAACCTCAATCTCTTGGGTTCAGGCGATCCTCTTGCCTCAGCTTCCCCAGTAGCTGGGACTACAGGGGCCCACCTTGACACCGGCTGGTTTTTCTATTTTTAGTATCAATGGGGTCTTGCTTTTGCTCAGGCTGGTGTGTTTTCTCAATTTTGATCTCCAACCCCAAACTCCACTAAATAATTCTTTAAATATTGATAATGCTGTAACCATATCTCCTTCCTACCTTGTTTCCTTTAAGAAAAAGAAAAATCCAGGTTCTATCCACTGCTACTCAAGTGAAATCCAGCCTGTGCTTCCAAGGGCCCGGCTGCCCTATTTCAGAACCGCATCAATTTTATTCCTGTCTATATTTACTCAACACAAATTTATGTAACACTCAGGGAGGTCTCTTGGGGGAGTTAGAGAAGGATTGACATGTTAGGAAACATCTGACTTGGGGCTAATAGAAAGAGTTTATAGAAAGAGAATGGCTACTATTCCCAGGAGGATCATAGAGAGTCACTGAGGTAACCAGGAGATGTTACAGAGATGGGGCTGCATTCTTTCCTGGGGCTGACCCTTCATTCTGTCTCCACAGCTTCCAGAAGAAGATAAGTAATTGTCCCTACCTGCCCAGAAAAACAGGGAGAAAGATGTGTTACGAGGAGGACAAGGACAGGTGTCGCTTATTCAGGGCTATATCCCCCCAAATAGGAACAGAAACTGGAACAGAGTGTGCTCAGTAAACTCTGGGTAAATAAATGAACAAATGGCTGATGTGAGTCTGTGGTAAGAAGAGCAGGATCGGGGAAGGGCCATTTATTGGGGTTTCCAAGCGCTTCATCTCGGGTGGGGGACAATAGCCATAATGTGTGGGTGTCTGGGGGATGTAGACAAAGAAGAACCAAGAGGCGCACTACAAACACACACAGATCTGTGGAGAACAGAGAGAAGCACGGCAGGATCACAGCGGGGCACCATAGGGCTTAGGAGAGTGGAAGACGGCCAGACATCAGCACTTAATCAATGCTTTCAGATCCAATGAATGGATCTAAAGCAGAATGTTGGAAGGAAACAAAATAATACAAATGGAAACCAAGGATTTCCAGCAAAGTCCTAATAAAAGAATAAGAGGACAGAACGAAGACCTCTTAGAATTTACTGGGATATGCTGTAAGCTTCCTGCAACACAGATGGCAGGCAAGGGCAAATCAGGTCAGGAATTCACAATATTAAGTAATGCCTTCTGCAAGCTGGATACTATTTTTCCACACTTACCATACACTAGGTGTGATGCTAGGTGTTTGGGAAATGGCAGCGACCACAGTATTAACACACTTCATGTTTACAGAGGGCAGTTACGGTAGTTATGCCAGTTATAATAATCCACCCCCTGCCATTTTAGAGATGAGGAAATGAGGCAAGAGAAGAAAGAAACTTGCTTAAATCACACTGCTTGGAAGTGGTGGAGCTAGAAGGAGCTAGGATTGAGAGCCACACCCAGCGAAGTGGCTCCGCAGCCCACGGTGTTACTCGGTATGTTCCACATGTCTAGAGAAAATAAATTGGACCCAAAGATGATGTTCTTCTGTCTGCTGATAAGGCAGAGCTCCAAAACGGGCTGCTGCCTTCCTTCCTGAACCTATCCTGGAGATTCCCCAGGACTAAGAATTCTATTGGCATCAAACTTCTTAAGAGCAATGCCAGATTTAAATTATAAATGTGCACGTCCTTTGATCCAGAAGATCCACCTCTATACATGTATACCTCAGTTACACTCATACAGGTATAAACGACAAAAGTGCATGGTTAACTATACCAAAGATCTTGTAATGGCAAAAGCCGGGAAACCATCTTTATGTCCATCAGTGGAGGAATGGAAATGGGATGAAAGAACAGTCATCAGAGAAGTGTTGAATCTGCACCTCACACTGTATACTAGTATAAATTCAAATAGATGCACAGTTAAGTGTAAAACGGACACATGTAAAATAATAGGAAAACATGGAACAGTGATGGATTTTGAAACTATGACACAAAACCTAGAAAGCATGAAAGATTTATAAATTTGATTGCATAAAATGTTTCAACAAAAACTTCCAGTATAGCTTTAAAAGTAAAAAACCAAGTGACATATTTGCAACTTAAATGACATGAAAAGCACTCATTACCTTAAATATTTTAATTCATAGACCAAAAGCCACCAGAAAACTAAAAACTCACAGTTCACAGAAAAGGAATCACGAATGGCTTTAAATATATGGCTTTTATATATTTTGATATATCATTTTCATTCAGCTCAAAGTATTTCTAATTCTAATTTTTTTTTTTATTGAATGGTAACTATGTACATTAATGCACTTCTGGGGTACAGTGTAGGGTTTACACACAATCTGAACACTTCTATCAAACTGGTTAACATAGCCTTCATGTCATTTTCTTAGTTATTGTTTTAAAACGTTTACATTCTACTCTTAGAAAGATTCACTTGTACCCTTGTAAGATAAACCTCAGAAGTGATCCCTCCAATTCCCCTCCCCGTATTCTTAGACTGTTATTAGGTTATAACTTTCATATAAAAGGTATAAATTAGTTTCATAATAGGGGTGTGTACATTGGATACTTTTTCTTCCATTCTTGTGATACTTTGCTAAGAACATTTTCCAGCTCCATCCATGTGAACATGAAGGACGTAAAGCCTCCATCTTTC
>CAUYQV010040283.1:0-12134 GCA_963574575.1 Galagoides demidoff
GGCGATTCTGGTCCCAATACTGCCACGTGGCTATTTCACCAGGATATGAGTTTTATATTATTTTTGTTAATTTTATAATGTTAAACTTTAATAATAACAAATAATTGTTGAGAACTGATTATTGAGAACTGCTTATCAAAGTTCACATTGTTGATCACTTGTTAGAATTTGACCACCATTGTTTGGACTTAATGAACAATGGCATTTTTTGGCATTGGCAACCATGAAAACATTTTGTAACTGTCTCTCAGACGATACACATCATACTGCATGCTAGTGCTAGTTAAACAAGTGATGTCAACAAATCAGCTTTTCAGATAATTTAGGTAAGTAATTTATTTATTTCATGAATTTAGCAGACAGTACTCATATTATTTATATTTTATAGTGGCGGCAAAAAGTCTAGCGCCGGCCTTGAAAGTGACATTTACAACTTAAGAGTATCATTATTAAAAAAATATATTGATAAGGAAAAGGTTAAATCTTGGGCATCAGCAAAAATCACAATAGAGAACAAATGGTTAGAAATATTTCATCATTTTGAAACAAACCATGTTTCATACAATAATGCACTAAAAATTGTGGATGCGCACTGTCCTTACCAGGAACTAATGCTGCAACTGAACACGTTTTTTTCTACGGTAAACAAAGTGTGGACATCAGAAAAATCACAATTAAGTGTTAAGACTTTGAAAGCCATTTTATCTGCGGAATATAATTTAACAAATTATTGTGAAAAATTTTATGACCTTTTAAACAATGACAGCAATCTACTAAAAAAAGTTCACTCAAATGAGAAATACACCAAAGAATAAAATAATACTATGCATACATATATATATATATATATATATATATATATATATATATATATTTTTTTTTTTTTTTGGCCAAGGCTGGGCTTGAACCTGCCCATAACCTTCAGCCTATGTGGCAGGTGCTCGACTCCGGTGAGCCAATGGGCACCACCCTATACATAATTTTTTTAAAATGTATTATATTTGTAAATTGTACTTATGTTGAAATTAAAAATATATATATTACAATACTATTTTTGCATTCTATGAAATTTTTGTTGCTCCATATAGACCAAATTTTTAATTAACACCCCCCCCCACCACCAGTCAATTGTGTCCTGCTTTACCAATGTTAAAATCTGGTCACCTTAAATATAGGTGTACAGTAGGGTACTTTGACCCGACCTTAAGAACCCCCAACCTCTGGAGATGCTGGGTTGGGTGTTTCCCTTGAGGTCAGCAGCTCTTTGCTAGCCTGTTTGGACATAGTACCCCACCTCCACCAAGTAGAAAGGAAAGACAAAAATGCTATAAATCAAACCAAAACAAGCAAACAGAAAACTTCATGGGATAAAATTGGCAGAAAAACCAAATAATAGGGGTAGAAACACTAGCAAAAATGAAGTTCTAATTATTAAAGAAAGCAACAATGGAAAATTATATTTAAATGAAGAAAGAAAAGAAAGGGAAAAAAGAGAAAAGAAAAATCTATAGGGAAAATGTTGAAAATAAGAAAAAAACCAAAAAAAAAAAAAAAAACCAAACCAAAAATAAAACAGTATATGTATATATTGCTGGATATTGTCTGGGCAACAGGTGATCTTCTGGGGTATGAGATGTTAATCACAATGCTGATATGGCTGTATGAGATGGAGACTGGAGGCCTCTGCTTCTTTCTCAACCCCCACAGGGTGAAGAGCCTAAATCTCTCCTTCGCCCACTTAAAAGGCACTTTAAATTGCTAACCTTGGCTAAGCAGAAGCTTTCCCAGGAAAACACCTGTGGCTGGGATCTCTCCTGAAATGACTATCCACTTACCCAATATGCCAAAACCAGTCTCACTCTATGCCCCTGAGGGCCAGGGCTATAAAATATCTCAGTCCCCACCTTTACACTGCTCAGTCACTAAATTACTCATTCCCACCAGATCCTTGCTCTGCGACCCTGAGGGTGGAGCTTGCTGGGGCAATTCTCCCACAATGGCTACACTTGGCCCATAGTCAAACACTCTTAGCTCCATCTGGCTCAGCGGCTCAGTCTGGGACCCCAGACAACACTTAAAGACCTCCATACTCTTGTCAAATTTCTCCCAAGTTAGTTCAAGTGAGCGCCAAGTCCAAAAAAACCAAAACAGCTCACAGGTAAGGCCTTTACAGTTTGCAATCTCACTGCTACTATACTTACAGCTGCCAGCAGGATTAGATCAAATGAA
Source organism: Galagoides demidoff (assembly GCA_963574575.1). NCBI lineage: Eukaryota > Metazoa > Chordata > Mammalia > Primates > Galagidae > Galagoides > Galagoides demidoff. Next base: position 2,230 of record CAUYQV010040283.1, read on the forward strand.
CACACGCAAACACTTGCCAGTTCTCCACTGCTTTTGTCCTCCTCATGGGGTCCAGAAGTCTTACGCCGACTCCTTGTGTTCCCAAAGGGATTTTTCTGGGCAGATTCCATCAACCAGAGATGCCTGGAGTCTTCTTTCCCCAGACTCACCATCCCCAGTTGCAAGGAAGCTGTTACTCAGCCACCATCTTGCTCCACCCCATTCCTCAAAGAAACAATTTTATATATACATATCTATTTATAGGTTTGTTATATATATAATGATTTAATGAAAATAAATCTATTTAAAAAAAAAACATTCTGGATCAAAGTGTGTTAACAGTGACAACTCTTTTGATGTGTGTTGCCAATTATTAGGCAAAAAGTTTTTTACAATTTATTCTCCCCCAAAAAGAAAGGGCTCATTTCTCTGACTCCTTACCAGTATGAGATTCAAGGGCAGGGGGAGTGGAAGATACTACTAAAATACATATAACTTCCCTTTTATTTATCTTTTCCTCATGAGGGACTTAGAAAATGGTTATTTAATTTTGAAACATTTGGGACTTTTCTGGAGATCTTGCTCTTATTGATTTCTAAGTTACTTCCACTGGGGTCAGAGAACACACTTGAATAATTTTAACTATGTTGTTACTTATTTTATGGGTCAGCAGGTATAGTCCACCCTGAGACACTGTCAACTACACTCAGAAGAACATATCTTCTGCTCCTGTTGGGTGGAATATGCTGGGAAGATCAATTAAGTGGACTGACGGTGTCCATGTCTTCTATAGCCTTACTAATTTTTTGTTTTTGCCAACTTGCTGAACCAATTATTAAAATCTCTGACTGCAAGATTTGTCTATTTCTCCTTGAAGCTCTTGCAGTTCTGTTTTTGCTTTGGTATTTTGAAGATCCACTTTTAGGTATATAAATATTTGATCACTACATTGTTAGGATATAGTGTTTTTTTTTTTTTTACTCTCCAATTATATTCTCTTATCTGAAATTTAATATAAATGTAGCTATTCTACTTTTCTTTTAATTAGTATTAGCATGGCACATCTTTTTCCATCCTTTTACATTTTACATACTGTGTCTTTAGGGTATGTGCCTGATAAGTGGCATATACATAGCTATTTTTCAATATTATTCCATAATAATGGATATTACATCTATATTTTTTAATTGAAGCATTTAGAGTATTTAGATTTGATATCATTTTGATCTTGTTATGTTTCTGACTGCCATGTTGCTATTACGTTTCTACTGGTCTCATCTCTCCTTTGATCCTTTTTCTCTTTTATGATGACGTTGTGAATTTAGTGATGATTTTGTAATTCCTTTTTTGCTAGCTTATTAACTAACTATAATTCTGCATTTTGATATTTTAGTTGTTACTCTAGGTTTGCAGGACATGTCACTAACATTCGAGTGGCTTCAGTAGATTTCTGTCTTTATGCTACTGTCATTATAAATTTTATTCTTACATATGTCGTAAATTCTGCACTGTGTTGAAATTATTTCAGTGTAAACAGCTAAGTAGTTTTTATAGAAATTTAAGATTTTAAAAATATTTTGGAATCTCCCATTACTAATTGGAATACTTGAATTCATTCTATCACTGATGACAACATTTTTATAATGATTTTTTACTGTTACTTCCTCAAGATCATTAATCTCTTCTCCTATGATGTCTTATCTGCTATTCTTATCTGTCTATTCAGCAGAATTTCTCATCACAGACATATTTTTCTCTCTAGAAGATTGATTTGGATCTCCTTATATCTTCCTCATCACTATAAAACTTTGAACAAATGATCTACAGTTGTAATAACTATTTTAATATCTTTGAGAATTTGCCATTTGTGGGTTGGGCACTAGATATTTTTGTATTTTTAGCAATGCTTTTATAGCTTTGTTCTATGATACACTTATGTCACATGGAAACAAAAAGCAAAAAAAAAAAAAAAAAAAACAAACCCAGCAGGCGTTTCTTTTTTCTTGAGGAATTTAGCAAGGTGATTCTATCAGAAAATACAGATGTAAAGTTAATAAGGTCAACGGTAATAGCCCTTTATAAAAAGGAACCAAGCTTAAGAAAATGTTCTGACAGATTCTGCCAAACTAATATAAAGCTCTAATAAATAAGACTGTGTTATTAGTGTTTGCCAGAGCAGACCAATGTAACAGAATAGCGAGCCACGAAAACAGACCGCCATAAACATAATGTCTGATTTATGATAAAAGTAATATTATAAAGTGCTGAGAAAAGTCTTATTACTTAACAGTAGTATCAGGTAAATTGGATGAGCATTTGGGAAAATGGAACTTATTCCCTTGCTATTATCATGTACAAAGAATCAATTCCAGTTAGACTACAGATCTAGATATGAAAAGTTGAAAATATAAAGATTTTAGAAGGAATATGAAAAAACATGATCATTTTGAAGTAGGCAAAGATTTCCTAAACTGGAATCTAAAAGACAAAATGCTAACCAAAATAGGTGTAAAATAGTATAATTATGGCTTACACACTTCTGTTTATCTAGACACCATTAGGTGGGAAAAAAACTATCCTACAGAGAGAGGGGAATGGGGTGGGAATGAGAGAGAGAGAGAGAGAGTCAAAGCAGAGAAAGGGAAGGAGGAATGGGGTGGGGAGACAAGCAGTGTGGTACAGTTTGGGGGGCAGGACACAATTATAAGAGGGTCTTTAATCTAACAAAAGCAATTAATGTAACCTGGCTCTGTGTGTCCTCAATGAATAACCAACAATGAAAACAACAACAACAAAAGAAACTCTTTATATGCCTTTCATGAAAGTGGAAATTGGTAAAAGCTATTTTGGAAGTCTCAAAGAATTCTGCATGGTCAATATAATTTTTATTCTGGTCTTCTTCAAATCACTTCCCTCTAATCTCTTCATAAATAGGGGTATATTTTCTGAAATCAATCCAAATTTGAGTTTCTATTTCTTAACAAACTTTGACTGCAAAAAGAAGAGAATTAAGGTCAGAATGACTCCATGATCATAAAAATAATAATAATAAAAGCAATATATGAAAATGCATTAATATGCATTACCATGGGGAATAGTTATTTCTGGATAACTGATTTTGATGGTGATTCTTACCAAGGATTCTAATATGATTTTTAGATTTAAATGGCCTTAACATTGGTTTTGTCTTGACCAGCTCACTCCTTCGTATAGTGTAAGTCTGAGCAGTGACACTCAGTAATAGGAGTTTAAAACAAATGTGCTCAAACTTTGCAGTTTTATAAGAAGATATTTATTTGATCATTATTTCTGAGAATAAGCTCTGTTCAGTCCCAAGTATAGATTCTTGAACTGTGAATAAGGAATTTAAGAAGTCTGTAAGACAGAATTATTAATTCTCAGTCTTACCTGTTCCTATATTTCAAAGGTTATTTTCTTCCTGACTTTCTATCAGAGAGCCCTTGAGATCCTGAATGCCTTTATTCCCTTTGATGGGAGAAGACGAGAGCAATTCATTTCTCTTGCTTCTTTTTATTTTTTTTTCCACCTTAGGGTTCATTTGGTTCTTTTCAATATGCTTTTATGACAAACCAGAAAATCAAAGAGTTTGTAGACAGAACAACCCTAGAAATTTAATTTTTATTTTTATTGAAAAATTTCAATTAATATTTTTGATTTTCAAGCTGTAAAAATAGAGTAAAAAATGCTTTGCAAATTGTTGACGTTTAAGTTTAATTTTAATCCATGTCAGATTTATTTCTAAATTTTATAATATTTATAGAAGAATGGGTTATTTTCATATGAAATTCATATTGGAAGGATAAAAATGTCTAAAATTTACACAACCTTTTTATATGGATGTACATTTTCCAGTTCAGATACAGCATGAACTTTTGTTTTTCAATTTTAAAAGCTACTCTAACTTTTTTTTTTATTGTTTCAGATTAATTTGGGGGTACAAAAATTAGGTTAAAATATTTGCATTTGATAGGAAGAATCCCTCAAGAATTATATCCTGTCCCCAAAAGGTGTGCCATACAACCTAACATTGTGCCCATTAAATGGGACCACACCCATCCCTCTCCCTTCTCCCCTCACCACACTCCTTCATTCCACCGCCCCCCACCTTGAATTGAGTTTTTCTCTTATGAGGGCATGTATTAGATTTTCTAATGGCTTCATATTAGTATTGAGTACATTGGATTCTTGCTCCTCCTTCTTGGGATTCTTTACTCAGAAGAATGTGTTCTACCTCCATCCAGGTTAATACAAAAGATGTAAAGTCTCCATCCTTTTTTAATGGCTACATAAAATTTCATGGTATACATATACCATGCTTGCTAATCCATTCTTGGGTTGGGGGGCATTTAAGCTATTTCCACATTTTGGTGATTGTAAATTGAGCTGTGATAAACAGTCTAGAGCAAATGTCCTTATGATGAAAGGATTTTTTTCCTTCTGGGTAGATGCCCAGTGATGGACTTGCAGGATCAAATGGGAGGTCTAGCTTGAGTTCTTTGAGGTTTCTCCATACTTCCTTCCAAAAAGGTTGTATTAGGTTGCAGTACCACCAGCAGTGTAAAAGTGTTCTCTTCTCTCCACATCCACACCAGCATCTGCAGCTTTGAGACCCTGTGATATGGGCCATTCTCAGTGATATCTCAGGTGGTTTTGATTTGCATTTTTCTGAGGATCAAGGATGATGAGCATTTTTTCAAATGGCATCATATTCGGAAGCCACTCAACTGTCTTTCTCAGAGAAGTTTCTGTTCACATCTCTTGCCAGTGGTAGAAGGGACTGTTTGTTCTTTTTTGTTGATTAATTTGAATTGTCTGTAGATTCTAGTTCTCAATTCTTTGTCAGATTCATACTGTGAAAATATCTTTTCCCATTCTGAAGGTTGTCTTTTTGGTTTACTTGATGTATACTTATCTGTTCAAAAGATTTGTGGCTTAATTAAGTCCCATTTGTTAATTTTTGTTGTTGTGATGGCTGCTGAAGTCTTGTAAAAAATTTTTTTCTTCCAACATCTTCAACAGTTTTTCCCACAATTTCTTCTAAGATTTTTATCATTTTGTGCCCTAGATTTAAATATTTTATCCATCTTGAGTCAATTTTTGTGGTGAAAAGTATGGGTTCACACTCAGTGTTTTGCATTTGATTATTATTTCATGAACAGGGATGCTTCTCCTCACTGCATGCTATTGTTTGGCTTATCAAAGATCAGATGACAATTACAGACTGGTTTCATCTCTTGGTTTTCTATTCTGTTTCATATGTTACATCTCTATTTTTGTGCCAAAACCACGCTATTTTGATCACTGTGAATTTGTAATATAACCTGAAGTCTGGTAGAGTGATGCTTCCAACTTTGTTTTCATTACTAAGAATACTCTTGGCTGTATGGGGGTGTTTTCAATTCCATACAAAATGAAATAGTATTTTTCCCAGGTCTCCAAAGTATGATGTTGGTGTTTTAATTGGGATTGCACTGAATCTGTTGATTGATTTGGGTAGTAGAAATATTTTATCAGTGTTGATTATTCCTAAACAAGAGCATGGTATGTTCTTCGATTTGGTAATGTCTTATTTCTTTTCTTAGGGCTTCATAATTCTCTTTGTAAAGATTCTTCACCTTTTTTTGCTAGGTATATTCCTAAGCATTTCATTTTCTTTGACACTACTGTGAAGGGAATTGTGTTCTTGATTTGCTTCTCAACTTGGTTGTCATTGGTATATACAAAGGCCACTGATTTGTGGACATTGATTTTATACCCAGAGACATTACAGTATATCTTGAGTACTTCTAGTCCTACAGTTGAGTGTCTGGGATTTTCTAAGGATAAGATCATATCATTAGCAAAGAGCGAGAGTTTGACCTCTTCTGCACACGTTTGGATGACGTTTATATTTTTTCTCTTGTCTGATTGCATTGACTAGAACTTCCAGAAATATGTTGCATAGTAGTGGTGTTAGTGGACCACCTTGCCTGGATCCAGTTCTAAGTGGAAAAGCTTTCGGTTTTACTCCATTCAGTAGGATATTAGTTGTGGGTTAGTCATAGATGCTGTCAACCAACTTAAGAAATACGTCACTTATGCCAATTTTCTTAATTGTTATTGTTCAAAAAGATGCTGAATTTTTATCAACTGCTTTTTCTGTATTTATTGAGAGGATCATGTGGTCTTTGTTTTTTATTCTATTGATATGATATATTACATTTATGGATTTGTGTATGTAAAACCAGACTTGCATCCCTGGGATGAATCCCACTTGATTGTGATGTATAATTTTTTTAATGTGTAGCTGTGATCTATTAGCTAAGATTTTGTTGAGTATTTTTGCATCAATATTCATTAGTGAAATTGGTCTATATTTCTCTTTTATAGTTGGGTCATTTCCTGGTTTTAAAAACAGGATGATGTTTGATTCATAGAACGTGTTGGGGAAGATTCCTTTCTTCTGATTGTTTTGGAACAGGTTCCGCAGTATAGGTACAAGCTCATCATTGAAGGTGTGATAGAATTCTGGTGTGAACCCATCTAGTCCATGACTTTTTGGGGTTGAAAGTTTTTTTTTTAATTTATTATTTCTTCAATCTCAGTGATTGATATTGGACTGTTCAACAGCTCTATTTCTTCCTGGTTAAGTCTAGAGAGATGGTGTGACTCCAGGCATTGGTTCCTTCTTCCACATTGTCGAATTTCTGGGCACAGTGGTTTTTATAGTAGTAAAAGATATCTCTTGTATCTATGTGGTATCAGTTGTCATTTACACTCTTTTGTCTCTGATTAAGGTTATTAAAATTTTACTTTTTGGTTTCCAGTTAATCTAGTCAATGGTTAATTGATTTTCTTTATCTTTTTGAAGAACCAACTTTTTGTTTGATTAATGTTGCATGATTTTTTTGACTTCAATTTCATTTATTTTTTACTTAATTTTGGTTATTTCTTTTCTTCTGCTAGGTTTGGGATTAGATTGATCTTCCTTTTCCATTTCTTTAAGATGATTCATTAGGCTGTTGATGTGCTCTTTTTCTGTTTTTCAGATATAGACATCTAACATGTTAAATATCCTTCTTAGGACTGCTTTTGCAGTGTTTTGGTGGCCTGTGTCTTCATTGTTGATATGCTTAAGGAAGGTAATGATTTATTTTTTTATCTCATCCTGACTTAGCTGTCATTCAGCATAAGGTTGTTTAGTTTCTATACCTTTGTGCGAGGGTGAAAACTTTTGTTGGAACTGAGTTCACCTTCATTGCCTTGTGGTTTGAGAAGGTAAAAGGTATAATTATAATTCTTTTGATTTTGTTGAGGTTTGATTTGTTTCCTGGGATATGATCTATTTGGGAGAATTTTCCATGGGCTTTCAAGAAGAAAATATATTCCTTAGCTTTGAAATGGCATGTTCTATCTATATCTATTAAGCACAATTGTTCTAAGGTCATGTTAATGTTCCTTGTTTCTTTTTTTAGTTTCTGTTTAGAAGATCTATCCAACTCTATAAGAGGAGTGTTGAAGTCCACTATTATGATGTTATAGGATATCATATTGCTCAGACCACTTAAGGTATGTTTCATAACTCTGGGAGAATGTAAGTTGGGTGAATAAATATTTAAAGTTGAAATGTCTTCTTGGTGTGTTGTTCCCTTGACCACTATGAAGTGTATATATTTGTCTTTTTTGCCTTTAGTTCCTTTAAAACCATTTGTATTTGAAAATAAGATTGCAAATCCTCCTTTCTTTTCATTTCCATTTCCCTAAAATACTGCTTTCCTTCCCTTGACCCTGGGTCTTATTTTGTCCTTTGAGATTAGATGTATTTTCTGGAGACTGCATATAGATGACTTGAGCTTTTTTTTTTTTTTTTTTTAATCCAGTCAGCCAGTCTGTGCCTCATTAGTGGGGAATTTCAGCCATTAACATTCATTGAGAGAATTTGTGGTGCAGGTCTAGTCATCTTATTTTGTGAAGACCATTGCTTAGTTGTATCCTTTGCATCACTGTGCAAGCTGGGTTTTGTCCTTTATTTTGCTTTGCTGGTGTTCCATTGTGATGGTCAGTGTTGAGAATAGGTCTAACTATTTCCTGTTAAGCTTGTCTTATTGTGGCAAATTTCCTCAATGTTTGCATATCTGTAAAAAAAAATTATTTCTTCGTATATTTTAAATCTTGTCTTACCAGGATATAGACTTCTGGTCTGAAAATTGTTCTATTTAAGAAAGTTAAGGGTAGGTTGACCATTCTCTTCTGACTTGGAAAGTTTTCATTGAAAAGTCTGCTGTCATCCCCAGCCTGGGCCCGCCAAACAACAATGATGGCTGCAACCAAAAAATGGCCAGGTGTTGTGGTGGGCGCCTGTGGTCCCAGCTACTTGGGAGGCGGAGGCAGGAGACTCGCTTGAGCCCAGGAGTTGGAGGTTGCTATGAGCTGTAATGCCATGGCACTCTACCCAGGGGATAGCTTGAGGCTCCGTCTCAAAAAAAAAAAAAAGAAAAAAAAGAAAAGAAAAGTCTGCTGTCACCCTGATGGATCTGCACCTGTAAATCAATTGTCACTTACTCCTGGCTGCTTGTAGCATCTTCTCTTTCATCTTGACTTTGGACAAGTTTATAAGAATATGTGTTTGAGTTGAGATGACTTGGTTTGACTTGAGATGACTTGGGGTTTGATAGCCCTCTGAAAGGAGTGTGTGAGAATCTTTGGTGATACTTGGGACATTTTCATTTATGATATTCTCCAGAAGGGCATCATTCCTATGGAGGAATTCTTCTTCCCCTTCTGGGATATATATAATTCATATATTTGAATCCCATAATTCTCTGAGTGAACTTTCTGCTTTCTCTCTCCTCTTTTGTGCCTCTTTAAGTGCTTGTGTTAGCTCAAGAGCTTTATCCTCCAACTTTGACATAATTTCTTCCCCATAGTCTAATCTGTCATTGATGACTTCTACCACACCTTGAAGTTCCCTGACTGATGACTTCAAATCCCAGAAGTTGATCCTCCTTTCTCTTTGATATTTCCTGAGATGAAGTCCTCCTTCATGGCACCCTATCTAGAGAACCCCAGGCTTATCTACAACTCTTAGCCTGGTCCCTAAGCCTAAGATATAGTCATAGTTGGCACGTTAGAATGAAGGCCACTCTAAAATGAACACGTTAGACCCACCATCCCCCACTATGAACTTGGAACATCTTATCTACAACTATAAAACTGGTGCCTTCTCCACAGAAAAACTTCAGTGTTTACACAGTGGCACTGGTCAAGGAGGAAAATGAATTCAAGGTATGGAGAAGAGAGGGTCCTGGCCTGTGTCTGGAATACGACATCCCCTTCTTGTGCTTTATGAGTATTGCACAAAACACCTTTAACTTTTGACCTTTGGGACCACTGAGCATGGAAGAGTCTATCCAGAGAATCCTACACCTGTTAGTCAGAGGATAGTTCACATAGACACTTCTTATCTAAAGGTTCTTCAGAAGTATGTGGGCCTTGAGAAAAGGGAAGGACTCCAGAACATGTGACTCCAAACTTTGAGACTGCTGGCTTCTTCCTGAGTGCTCTGTAGAGCTGGTCACTTCCCATGGACCTTGCCACTGACCTTGGCCCTGAGTTTGCCACCTTTGAGTCCTCTGACACATTCTTCTTATATCTGGGTTCTCTTTGCCTGGGAAGCCTTGATTCTGATCTTGGCTCATCCTTATTCACAGCTTTTGTCTGACTTGCGGTACAGATTGAGGGAGGCAATCTGATCTAAACCACACTTGGACTTGGGAGGCAAAAGAAAAGTAGATAGAATATGGATGCTTGGAACAGCAAAAAGGTTTTTGTAAAAGTTTTCCACAGAGTTGAATCACTATGGCTCCCTGTTCCCACAATGTTACAGCTTTGTACTAAAATGATTCAGTCCTACAATTCCTCTACTA